>JAMZAV010002902.1:0-79474 GCA_024449915.1 Sweltsa coloradensis
AACCCACCCCTCAGTCAAAGACCAATTCTCTAATGGTCCGGGAGTGTACGAAGTCCCTGTGAGTGTGGTAAAGTGTACATCGGACAGACGGGCCGAACAATTAGAACAAGAATAATCGAACACATGCCCACTGCAGAAGGCGACTCAAACAACTCTGCGCTGGCTAAACACGCCAGGAGAATATTTCAAACCCAGGACACCAAATTCAGTTTGATAACACACGAGTCCTCAACTCCAATACCAACTTTTTGCCGAGATACATCAGGGAGGCGGTGGAAATCCGAAAAAACGACAATAATTTCAATGGAGGAGATGGATTCAAATTAAGTCCATCTTGGGGTCCGACACTGGAACGTACGAAGAGTGGAATAGTAAAACAGCAACCAGAGTCGGACAGACAGACCATCGTTGCGCCATCCCCCGCCCCCTCCACCCCACACACACAACAGGCAATGTGGCCAATATCATCTTCCACCGCAGGCACACATGGGATGAAAACGAGGGCTCAAACCAGGAGCAAAGCAGGAATCTCTTCAGTCTTTGGACAATGCGGCTCACAGTAGGCTGCGAAACGTCAAGCGCGCAATAACACAGGTATGTGTTATTACACTCTTAATAACGCGGTACAATGTCCCGAAAACCGTCTAATATTATTATTATTATTATTATTATTATTATTATTGATTCTATTGACAATGACTGACTGATTATACATACGTAGTATTAGTTATAACCTGTATGCATTTACTCACAATACTAGAAACAAATGTGTAAGAAAAAATTATAAAAAAATACCTGCAACGTGTGACAGTAGTGGCTGGTGTGTCGCAGATCTTTCAGGAAAGTTAGATTCATTACTATCTTCGTAACAGATTGATCGTCAGGAGACCCTATTTTTATCCATTGTTTGTTGTTACTAACATCTGTTGACATGATAGGATGATCGCATTTGTGAAACTTCTGTTTGCCTTCCCAAGTGTGAGTGATAGTTATGTGTTTTACAATACTGGTAAACTTCTCTATCAGCATATCTTCGTCCCCGCCACATGTTTGAGATGACCACCATAAATGGTTTATGATACCTAGCAGTGTCTTCGTAAGGCGGGGACCGAGCGCGAATACGACGCTCAGCCGAGCGAGCCGTACCCCTGCAGTGACGTCACGTCACTTATAGCGACAAAACCACTCGTCGCGCTGCTGAGCGGAGCAGAATTTTTCTTGATTTTTTTCCATCTTCCCTACGTTCTAAAACATGGTTATCTTTAACATATCAAAAGTTTTTCCAAGATAAGAGACTGGCTTTAACGTCGCACAACTTATCACGCTCTAACTTTTATCCTGTTCATTATTGGGGAAAAACTTAAGAGAAATAATATTTAGCAAATATATCATTCCTTCTAATAGCGATTACTTTGAATTTTTACACGGCTGTTAACTTGTTATTTCGATATACATATTTAAATAAAATTTAAGACTTTTACTTGTTACTTATAAAATTAAATTAAAACAAGTTCAATTGACAAAAACCTAGTGATCGGATTTCAGCAAGACCTCTTTTAAAATATGCATGGGACTGTTTAGACAAGAAATAAATAAACTTTCCAAATAGAAAGTGCCCCAGAAACGAAAAAATTTACATTTTAGAGGGTAATATGCAGGGTATGTGTTTTCATCAAAAAATACCCATTTTTGGACGCGCAGGGGAGACAAAAAAATCTGCACGCTAGGGCTGAAAATTTTTCGTTCAGGTGATTTTCTATTTTTTAAAAAAGTTGATTTTATTTCTTGTCTAATAATTTTTAAATGCTTTTATTTAGAGAGAATTCGGGGGGGGGGGAAACCCGAACGGGTTTTTTTGTGTAAATTTTTAAAGTTAAAAAAAATTAAATTTTGTTGATAAATTTTGGTCTTTATAATGCTTTACTTTGTTAAAAAACAATCTTACGGTTTTTGAAAAAAAATCGAAAAAAAACGCTATTAAAAAAAAGGGATATGTTTGCTAAATATTATTTTTTTTAATTTTTGTCCAAATAATGAATAGGATAATAATTTAGGGTGATTTTTGGTTGAGCCGTTCATCAAGCGTCAATTTTGCAAAATGGGATGTTTGGTCCATAAATAAGATCCGCGGCCAATTGCCCCCCGAACTGTGAGTCACGTGTGGGGTTCCCTATTTTCACGGGGTGAAAAAAATGTGCTTTGAGCAGGTAGGGGTGGGCATGGGAGAGTAGGGGGAAAAGGGGGGTTTCGGAAAATTTAAAATTTGGTTGGGATTTAGGGGAGATTTGGGGTATCAGAGAGCCCCCCTTTGGGCATAAATTTTAAAAGGGAAAATGGATTGTGGAAAGCCAAATATTTTTTTTTTAGAATGTGGCCTCCCTTTTCCTTTGAAAAACCCCAAAACAACCTTTCTTGAATATTGATATGAATGTTTATTTAATTTTATGGGGGACGTTTTTTTTAAAATTATGTAAAGGGTTTTTTAAAATTCTGAAAAACATTTATTTAATATTTTTAAATGTGAAAATATACTTTTTTTAAAAATATTTTCAAAAACCCATTTTTTAAAAACCCAACTAAACAATTCAAAAATATGATATTATGTGAACGTTTATTAATGAAAAATTTTGGTGACTTTTTGCCCTTTCCCCCCAAAAAATGTTTATTAAATATAAAAAAACCCTTTTTTCAGAACATTTTTTGTGAATTTTTATAATTTTCAAGGACAATTTTTATAGAACGTTCCTTAAAAAATGGTTGTGCGGGGTAGGGAAAAAGTACAAATTTTTAAAACAGTTTGCCCGCTGTAGGGTAAACTTTCAAAGCTTACCGATTTGACCCCTCTTAAAGGGGACTAACTTTAATTGGAGTACGACAATATTGCCCAAGGGATACCCGGGGGGACTTTTTTAAGAGGACTAAACCCCTTTGCATTGCAAAACGACTTAGGAAAACACGGTTGGTTTCCCGGTTTCCCGTGCCCGGGATTGGGGAAACCCCCCAAGGGAACCACCCGAATAAAGAGTCTCGCGCTTTCCGTTTGGGAGCCCACTTTTTGTCTGCTAGATTTTCCCAGCAGGTTTTTTTATGCTTTTTTTGGCGAGAGGGTTTCCAAGGGTTTGGGTGCGGGAAACACAGCTACTTATGGGCCAAACATAGCAAGCAATGTTTGAAACATAATATGAAACCCCGGGTTTATAAAAAATTTGGAGAGTAAATAAATTAAAAAATTTTCCTTTTTTATAACTATGTAATTTTTTGGGCCCGAGACCCTTTCCCCGGGGTTTTTAAGTGGACTGTACATTAATTTTTATAGAATAAGAGGCAAGGTAAGAACACGGGGAAAAAAAACAAAAGAGAACTTCCCAATGATTGTCCCAAAATTACTTCCTGCATGGACTGGTTGCCCCCGACGTCGTGAGGGTTTGGGAAATGTTGGCAAAATTTTCTTGGCCCGCGGGCGTCGGGGACGTCAGTGTGTCAGACTTTCGGGGGGAAAAGGAAAAGGGTTAAAATAAGCGGGCCCCAGTTGTAAGAGTAGAGAAAAGAAAGGGAAAGAATTTTTCCCGGGAGAACTTATATTGCCAGGGCAAAGACAGCACTCAAAAAGGGTAGGGGAAAGGGAGTACGAGAGAACGGGAATGGTTATGAAAAATTTTACGGGCGAGAGTGAAAACGGGCCCGTAGCGACTTTTCAGAGACGACAGCTTGTCGGTTATAATTTTAGAGTTTGAATGTTTAATTATAAAATGCAAACGGAAAATAAACAGAAAACGAACGTGTTTGGCTGACCAAATCCCCCATGAAAAAAAACCCGGGCAAAAGCACCGAGAAAAAACCCAAATAAAAAGATGAAAATACAAATACAATGAAAATAAGCACAAAAACAAAGCACGAAAAATCCCAAAATAAAACGGCGCGAACAAAACCCGCCCCCCAAAAATGAATACTTTTTAAGTGGGAAAACAAGAGAGAACAACTAAAACAAAATTTAAATTAAAAAAAACAAGCCCGGGACACGAAGAAACAAAGGGGGGTGGGGGGGGAAACCCAAATTTTTTTAACCGGACGGGAAAAAACATTTCCCTTGGGTAGTCGGACAGAAAACCCACTCTAACTTTTTGCCGCCCTTTTTGGGGCACATTTTTATTTACTCGGCCGAAGGGCCACCGAAGAGGAGTACAAGAGGGTTTCCAAAAACGAAAACCACGTTCCCCCAAGCTTGAAATTAGGACCACGCGCAATCCACTTTCCGTTGCCTTTGATTTTATTGGCAAAACTCGGGGTAGACCTCGAGTCCGGGAACTTTTGGGTGCAATTACGACCGTGCCACCCGGGAGGGGTGACGCATCGGGGGCCCAAAGGGGTTTTTTGGGAAAGGGGGCTAAGAGAGTGGTGCCAATTAGCAGGTGGGGGGCTAAAAATAGTCGGGGCCCCTCGGCGGGGTAAAAATAAAAGGGGGCACAGAGGGGGCCCCTGTTTAGAACCCCTTAAATACGCGCGAAGGGGGTGGCAAACTCTTCAAAGGTTTTGAGGGGGGGGGGGCCTTGATCGGGGCAAACAAAAGCAATTAACTTTGGCCGGTTTTAAAAACAGGGCCCCTTTCCCAGAGGCACCAAAATTTGGGGGGTTTTGGGAGGGTTAAAATGCCATTAAACGGCAGGGTTTGGGCGAGCGCATCAGAAATAGATGTCTTGGACAAGCGGGGAAGGCTTTGAACCCTCGCGGAGGGGTACGGGAAAAGCACGCGTTAATTACGACCACGGGGGGGGAATATATGTGACCCGGGAAGGCCACGACAAAGCAAGAAAGCGTTTAAACAAGGGCCAAAAAACCCTTTTCCGGATAGTTTGGGAAGGAAAAATTTTCCAAAGGGGACACCCTTTAAAAGTACCCTTGCCAAATGAAAAAGACATAGGTTTTTCCTTTGGTTGGGGGGGCGTTCGGCGGGTTACCCCGGTCTTCCAGAAAAAGGGTCCGCATAATCAGGGGCCGGGGGGGGGAACTTTTGAAAAAAAGCGCGTAAAGGGTTTGAGCACAAAGATTTTCAGGAAATAAACCATGAGAGGGAAAAAACCCGGTTTTGGCCCCAAAATTTGAAACACTTTTAAGAAAACGTCGAAACGTTGTCGGAGTAGACCTCGCAGGGGCATAATCCAGTAGTTTTGCTGGAAGGGCTTGAAGGGTACGAGGACCAGAGGGGAAATGAAATGCGATGAAACCCGTCACACAAGAGGGGGAAAAAGATGCGCCTCTTTGGGGGGCAAAAAGGGGGTGACAAGCTTCTTCAGGTGGGGGCAAGGGAGTTTGTGTAACCGGCCGCCCCCCCTGAGAAACCCGCGGGGGTCGAGGGAACGGCGGGAGAGTGGGGGTCGAAAAAGACAAGCGGCCCTGGTTGACAAGACTTTTTAAGCTCGCCCAGCGTATTTAAATGCTTTAAATGAGCCCCCAAAAACAAATTCTTTGGGCGTCACCCAAGCTCAACGGAAGGAGCGGCCCGGTGGGCAACGGAAGGCTTGCGCGGCGGGCAAGAAAAATTTCCCTTGAAAAACGCACCACTTTGGCCGAACACGCGCTTCGTTTTAAAAGAGAGTAGAAAATTTTTGGCAGTTTTAACAAAAAGGGGGTCAACGACGGGGTCATAAACTAAATCAAGACATAGGGGACGGTTGAGCTGGGCAGGGTCGTGGTGGGGCCCGAACAGGTGCCCCACGGAGGGCCACGTAGAAGGGGGAAACGATGAACGGGGGAAACCCTTGAGCCACAAGGGGTCCCCCAAACGCTCTAAGGGGGGGCAACCCCCGCGAAGAACAAATAGCGGGTTCTCTTCAGAACGTACGGGGGCCCCGCGGGTGGGAGAGTTGCCCCTCGGGGTTTCGACTCCCCGATCGGGACGAAATTTCTTGAGCGGGTTACGGGGGGTTCCGTTTCAGTCAAAGGGGCTCGGGAAATATGAAAGTTCTAAAGAGCGACTTTGCGATTATGCCGGGCTTTTTACAATCAGGCTTGAAGGGGAGAAAAAACCGAGTAGCGACCAGAGGTGTCGGGGAGAGTGAGTATGAAGAAAATGCTTTTAGCGAGCATTTTCCGGGGGTTTCTGATGAGGGGGGCGAGAAATTTTCAGAATCGCAAAAAAGACAGAGCGTGATCTCCAAAGGGGGTTGGCGCCGTAAAAAAGGAAAATGAGGGTTTCGGGGGACGGTTTGATAGTGTTGATGGTCCTAGAAACCCCCCCTTCAAAGACCGTATTGATTTCCCCCCCCCCCCCGGTTGGCCTAACCCCGGACTAAAGTCCCCCAATTTTTTGCATAGAATGTCTGAGTAGAGATCTGCCCCAAATGAGGAAATCAATAGCCCCCGGGGCACATTAAAAACCATCTTTCCGAAAGATAAAGATCACGATAACGTTTTAAGAGTAAGGGGACACCGAAAAACTTTAGGCAGATTGCCCGGGAATAGAGGAGAGAAAAGGGGGCATTAACATCGATATACGTTTTAGTGAGCGCCCGGGGGGCGGCTCTTTTAAAGTCAGTCCCGAGGAAAAGGGGGTGGATGTGATCCAAAAACCTGGGGAGTTGTGAAGTGGCAGGTTGGATCTTTAAAACCTTTAACCCTTTGCACTAGCGAGTTAGTTTATGGCTGAGATCTTTTGGGCCCCGGGGTCTAAATTAACCGGGCCCGGAAAAGGGTTTCAAAAAACCCCCTTGCAAACGCTGAGGGGGCGCCGAATCGTGCCCCAAAAGGCCCGTTTGAAGCGTGGGGGTTCGAAGCCTGGACTTTTACATGAGGGGAAACTTGAGGCGGTGCTGACTTGGGGGGCCCGAAAAGGGGGGGGGGGATTCACTTCCCCAACAGGGAGGGGGTGGGGTCCGTGTGAAGCATTTTAAAGGTTTTTGTTGCCCACGGCCACAGAACCGAACTTTTAAAAGCACATTGAGAACGCATGTTCGCCCCCATGCAATTAAAACCAACGTTTTTAAACGTCGCAGGGGTGTCATAAAGTTCATTTGGGCAGCTTGACCTCGAAAAAAATCGCCCCTGAAAACAAAGTGTGTGTTGACTTGCCCGAGGGGGGCACGCAAAAGGGGAAAGGGGACCCCCTTGCGCGAGAAAGAAATCATTAAGGTTTTCTCGTACTAGAGTTCGAAACAGGTTTCGGGACGAACTGAAAAAATTAACTTTCTTAGAAAGGGTGAAAAACTCTTTGGTGACATAGTCCCAATTTTTGCCGGGCAGCCAAAGCCCATAGTGCGAACTGTTTTTCCAAAAATCGATTAACGATTTTAATCAGGAGCTGAGTTAGAACCAAAGCTTAGTTTTGAAAGCTTTTGGAAAGAGGGGTCTGGGTTGGTTAAAAAAAACAGCAGAAAAACCCCTAAAACCGGAAAATCTAGTGCTTTAAAGCTTCACCAAAAATTACAAAGGGGCTTTTAGGAAGCTTTGAAGTCCCTTTATAGGAAAGAAGTCCCCTTTAGAGGGAAAAAATTCTAAATATCTTGGAAAAATAGCGTGCCTAGAAGTTTTCTTGTTTTTGATAAAGAAGTAAGAAACATATAAAGCCAGAGGGTGCTTTTTTTTTACAAATTGAAATTTTGGGAGATAATAAGCCCGAGGCTTGTTTGGGACAAAAGAGGATTTGAGGTAATGCAACTTCTCCCCACATTAAACCCAAAAAAAGATGTGTTTTTTTGGGCCCATCAGAGACTGAAACAGGGATTTTAAAAATTTGGGCCATTTGCAAAAGTCACCCCCGAAACCCCTTTTTGGGAGGGCAATGACTGGTTTTAAAAGAAAGTTGAAATTTTTGCAGGAAAATGGGGCAGGCCCCCATTGGGGTCACACTGACGGGCTGAGTCACCTTTACAGCCGCGAAGGAAACCCAGCTTTTGCTTTCATTTTGAGAACATCTCAAAAAATGTCCCTTTGGACCTTTTTCGATTTCGGTGGGTCTCGCCCTTTTTCTTTAAACTGGGGTGTTAAATATCCGAAAATTTAAATTTTTGGGTGTCTTGAAAATCAAAACCCCCAACGCAGGAGCTTTTTCGAACCGAGGCCAAAACAAAGGGGCATCTTCGGATTTAAAACTTAGAGAAAGCGTCGTGAGTTCTCTGAAAAAGCTAGCCAAAAACAAATTCCGACGGTACCAAAGTTTTGTTGTGTTGTAACTCTCCCTGGTGAACGATAGGTACAAGTCCAAAAGGAGAACAAAAGACAAAAAAACCCCGGAAGAGAACAATTCAAAACAGTGAGCACGGTTTTTATTAAATAAACAAAAGAAAAACACAGACAACAATAAAACCCAACAATGAAGGGGAAACCCCAAGGAGAGAAAAAGCCTTACGAAATTTTACACTCCATTTTCCTAATTTTATTTTTTGCCCCCAAAACGGGTGGTGTTTTAAAAACCAAAGCCCAGGAAAAGAGAGCATAAACCCCAAAAAAAAATCACTAATATAAATGTGCTTTAGAGCCAGAGAAAAAACACATAAAGAAAGAAATCCCAGAAAAATTTAGTACCCAAAACAAAACAGACGGGCCGGGAAAGCCCGAGAAGAAAAGAACGATTCCAGGGGAGAGATATCGTGGGCGCCAGAGAACGTGAACAAAAGCACGAGGGTTTTACAAAAAAAGCACAGCAAATTTAGCGAATAAGTTCAAAACAATGAGAAAACAAATGAAGAAAAAACCCAAAAAGAAAGAAGCAAAGTTTCATTTCCCGGGTTTGGAAAGGGGCCAAAAATGTTTTGGCGGGGGATGCCCAAAACGAGGGTTTTTAATGGGCTGTAATTAATTTTTTTAAAAGAGAAAAAGAGGGGAAAAGGGAAAAACACAGGAAATAAAATGCAGAAAAGAACTTACATTGATTGTGCAGAATACTTCCCCGGGATGGAAATGTTTGCCCCCCAAAGTCGTGATGTTCGGATGTTGGCGAACCTTTTTTGCGTCGCGTGCGTCGCGGGCGTCAGTGTGTTTAGACGTCGAGGGGATAGGAAAGGTTTAAAAGAGCTGGCCAATTTTTAAGAGTAGAGAAAAAAACGGAAAAATTGTTCAGAGAAATTTTATTGGGAGGGGTGGCAAAGAAAAGCACTCAGAAAATAGTGCCCCCGGGGTACAGAGAATGGAAAATGGTTATGCCCCTTTTACGGGCGAGAGTGAAAACAGGCGTTTGCGACCTTTTAGAGACGGGCAGCTTTACGTGTTTTTAAAATTTTTGGGTGAATGATAATATGAATGCAAACGGAAAATAAACGAAAAAAAAACGGGGATTGGCTGACCAAATCACATGACAAAACCCGGGGCAAAAGCCTCGAGTAAAAACCCCAAAAAAAAGATGAAAATACAAATACAAAAGAAAATAAGGGACTAAACAAAGCGACGAAAATACCAAAATATTAATCCCCCCCCCCTGGGGAAAAAGTAATTAATTTTTAGGGGGTCGCTTTTCTAGGCAGGGGGTTTTTTTAAACGAGATAGTGATTTTATGTTTCAAAAATTTATTGTGAAGGGCCTACTGGATTGAAATTTAGTTTTTTGTTTTTTTTAGGGTGAATGTTTTTTTTATTCAGTTTTCCCTGATTTTGAAATAATATGATTTGCAATAAAAAATAAATTTAGGCCAAACCAGGGTTTTTTAAGGTTTTCAAAAAGGGAAAAAGGAGAGTTTAAAATTTTTTGTTAAAAAGTGCCATGTATGCTTACATTTGTGCTTAAAACCAAAACTGAAATGATTCTCATTCCCCGATTTTTTTGATTTTTAAAATCAAAAAGGAGGGAAAACATTATACATTTTTTTCGGGAAAAAAACACTCCAGACAGTCCTTTTTCCCCCAGCCCGTTTCAGTTTTCACGGTACCCGTGGGAATATCCAAGCCCCGGGTGGGGAATAGCGAGTTCTGGGTGTTTGACCGTAGACCCAGGGAGTTTCCCACCGGGGAAACGAAAAAACCCAAATTTCAATTGAAACAGGAAAAATTTTAAGCAATAGGGGCATGATTTGAGGTTTGTTTTAGCACAGCTTCTCTTAGTTTTTAAAGGAAAAAGTGACTCTGCTCCAAACCCGAGGGGTTCCCTTTCCCTTTTTAGTGTTTTATAAAAATTGAGTTTTGTATTAGCCTTTCCCCAAAAAAAGACAACCAAAAATGGTAAGGAAAACTATTTAAAAATTTTTCATCTGATTTATTTTTTTTAAATTTTTTTTTTCAATAAATTTTTTTTGATAGCAGGCCCTTTTTATTAGTTTTCCCTTTAAATTTGGATAATTTAAATTAAATTTTTTTCATTTCCAAAAAAAAACATGTTTACCCCTTTCTATTAAATGTTAAATTTTTTTATTAGTTAATTGTTTAAGTTTAAATTTTAAATATTTTTATTGATTTTTTTATTTTTTTACCCCTGACATAAAAAACATAACTTAAGAGGGAATGGGGACACATTTGGCATTTTGCACATAGCTTTTTGCTCGGGCCCAGATGCATCGGAGAAATGAAAAAAGGTTTTCAAAAAAAGGGGCAAGAAGCAGAAAATTTGGGCAGGGGCCCGTGGTCATAGATTTTCCCCAAAATTTTTTCTTAAACCCGTCCCGAAAAAAAATTCAAAAGAAAAATTAGCCAATTTTGGAGTTTTTTTAAAAAAATTTTTTAAAATTCGTTTAAAATTTATTTTTTTTTTTTTAAATTATATAAAAAAAATTTGAAATGTGTTCGAGACGCCTTTATTTTCCCCATTCGTACATATGTTCAAAAAATTTTAGACATCTGTGGGGTTTAGTTTTTTGGCCCAGGAACAAAAAATTTGCCTAAAAAAAAATCCTACTCTCCTTTTTAATTCTTACTACAATTATTTAGTTCTTGGTGATCGCGAATAGCCCTCCATTGGGGGCCGTTCATTTTAATTTTTAAAAATAATCATGGATGTAAGTACTGCTTTATAACCCAAAAAAATAGGGGTAATTTACCTGATGTACAAATGAATTCTGTGGAAGGGGACCTAGCACCGAACCTTGTAGTACACCAACATTCACATTATAATTCTTACTTTGAATGCACTAATGTCGAAGTTTTTAGTCGAAAAATTGTAGTTTTCGTGTGTGATCATGTGTACAACTTGGTGGATGGTTCCACCCCCTGTTCGGTCTTCTGAGCCCGCCCTGATGGTAAAAATAGCAAGATCAGCGGAAAGGCAACACATTGAGCGGAGGACAGAGCCCGATTTGGGGGGATACACCCCCAACCCCAGAAGTGGGGAAAAGGGTGGGGGGAAACGCAAAAGACACCTGGGAAAAAGGGAAGAATGGGGTATTGCATTTGTTTAGCACAACTTTTTAAAAAGAATTATATAATAATTTTAATTTCTAAAATAAAACGAATAAATTATAAACCAAAAGGGGTTGGGGTAATTTTATCCTCGGGAAAAAAAAATACACGGGGAATATTTAAATAAGTAACAATAACAGTCGATCGACAGCGAAAAACGGCCCAAAAGTCGACCCCAAATGACAACTCAAGTAGGGAGCAATTAAAAAAGGGCCCCCTTTGAATTTTTTAAAAACCCAAATAAAATTTTAATAAATTACATTTATTGGGGGTGTATTTTTGATTTTTTACGAAAGGAAAAATTTGCAACGGTATTAAAAATATAAAATTTTCGTAATTGTTGGCCAAAAAAGCTTATAAGCTTGGGGTTTTTAGCTTTAGGGCGGATGCGTGCAGCGTTGGGGCCAAGGGTTATAAGTTTTTTTTTTTTTAACAGTTTTCAATGGGGTCTGCCCCTTTTTTTCCTTTACGTAATATATTTTCAACTATTTCAACCAAAACACGGAGAAATGGGGGAAATTTTTTCCTTTTTTAAATTTTGGGATAAAAAAAAAAATTTCCCAGGTGGCAGCTCACTTGCAATTCTCACTAAAGTGGACGTTTCGGTCGACTGTTTGTGACAGATCATGCAACATGTCACTGGATGGAATGTGTCCTGAGAGGCCCGATGTGTGTGACGATCCTTGGGTGGCCCAGAGGGTGCAAGCTCGAGGGGAGAGTTGGCGCCAAACACATGTGTGTAGGGCACGCCAGTCTTAGCGAGCAGCCTCCAGGTTACGACCTGTAGTGCTTCCATAGTCCTATTATTATTTGAAATTTGTGTAGTGAGACTTTGTAGTCTAATAAATTCATATTATCTCCGGATAATTGAGTCTAGTAAATATATTAACCCTTCTTATCCCCCGCCAGGCGTGTGAGAAGGTATAATTTTCGCCCAACGATACGAACCGCTTTGGTGTTTGCTATGGCTCCCGTGAACAATAATTGGTTAAAGACATTTTGTACATCCGTGTTACGTACATTTTTTTTTTTAAAACTTTTTCGACTGCTGCGGTGTTCGCTACGGCTCCCGTGAACATTTCGTTGTACATTTTACATGCGTGTGAAATATTTTCTGATCAGTGAAATTTCAGTGTTCTGTGTTATTGTGACTATGCCGCGAACGCGTACGCACACTTCGGACAGCCAGGAGTCTTCCGCGTTGCCGAGTGCGAAAGTGGAGATAGTGATGGAAAATATGGCTAAGCTCATACGTGAGATGATGACTCAGTTATCGGGTGTGATGCAGAGGTTAGATTCGTTGGAGGTGCGGAATACACCTCCGACGAAAACCCGCCGCCGCCGCCGGTTCGCTTGATGGAGGCGTCGGGTTCTCCGGGGTACCCGGTTCGCCTGCACCGTGGATGGTACCCGTGTACCCCAAGTTTTCGGATGATGGGGGAAATCATCCCATGGATTTCCTAGCGGACATGGAGTCGACATTCCGGCACTACGGTTACCGGACAATCTCTGGTTGGGTGTGGTTTTTCGCCAGTTAGTTGGCAGCAGCTAAGGACTGGGGGCTACTCGTTCCACCAGTCTTGGAACACGTGGGGTGATTTTTCGAATGATTTTAAAAAAAATGTTTTGGTCCGAGGACCCCCAAGACGCGATTTCGGCAAAATTATCTACGGAATTTTTCGAAAAAAAACACACGGATCTATGGCAGTGTTTTACCTGTCATGGAGGAACAGGCTTCGACATGTTTCTGACAACATGTCTGATGCGTCGTTGATACGACGCATATCGTATCTCTTCCCGGCGAACGTGCAGACAGCCATCCTATGGGCCCAATATACGCACTCCCGACGCTATGCTGTCCCTACTGAGGGGGCTGGACGAGGCGGCCGCACGACGCCGAGAACGCGAGGCTTCTCGTCCGACCGGATCCACGGGAAAACAGGGTCCCAGGTTCGACTCCAAGGCGACCATTTTTGCGGCGGTGGACTTCGTCCTCAACAGGCTGCAGGGAATTGGCGCGAAGGAGAGGTGGACGCGCTCAGGGTCATCGCGAGGGGGCAGCTCGTGTGAATTGCGTCACCCCAGCGAGGACAATCAGTCGACGGAGATCACGACGTGGCAGAGAAAAACTCCGGATCTCGAGATGCACAACAACAACAACAACAGCGAGGGAAACTACCCCTAACTGGACAGGCAACTCCTCTGTTTCCGGTTAAAGAAGAACCAAGGAGTTTCGTCGACCAACAGGACAGGTCACACAGCAAGTAGGCCTCTATCAAGTATCTGCAAGGACCCAGGTGATTACAAGGTTAGTCGATGATGTAGCACAACAAAAACTTGCGACCCTGAAGGGCGAAAGCAAAGCAACAGCATCGTAGGTGGGCAGACGCCGGAAATAACTGTAAGTGTTTGCAAAACCAAAAATTGTTAGCTTTAATTGACACTGGAAGTGACATTACTTGTATCTCGGAAACAAATTTTTAAATACCATATCCAAGACCACTCCAAAAGTTGCCACTGTTACCGGCACGTAGCGTACTAGTTGCAGGGGCATTTAATCAAAGAGGTCAAATTGTAAACAAACAAACTTATTTGCCAGCATTCATTAACGATGTAAAGTATGAGATAACGGTTTTGATAGTGCCCCTACTACATCGCTCCATGATTATAGGAGCAGATTGGCTCAGTGAAAATAAAGTAGAACTTGACTTTGATGACAGATGCATGACAGTTGGACAGGGACAGCCGAGACACAGAATAAACTTTTATTTTGCTAGTGATAGTCCAAATGCAAGTTCGGAGGCAGGTTTGACGGTGTCAGCGATTATCGAGAGTCCCGCTATTTCTGAACTTGAAAAACACACCGATAGAGGTAGACCCGTCACAAGACGAAATTTTCCTCCAAAATAAAAAGAATACTCGAAACACTACCTATCACACCGTCCCAAGAGCGAAGCATGTCACAGCTACTGCAGAAACATGCTGCGGTTTTTTCCGACATTCCTGGTCGAGTTACTAACTACGTTCACGGCTTAGATATACGAGACAAGACGCCATTTTCACAAAAATCGTACCCGATTCCGCTATCAAAGCGACCGGCAGTAGATGCACAAATCGAACTAATGATTGCTTGGGGCATAATAGAAGCAGCGCCCTCAGCGTACACTAACCCATTAGTAACAGTTGTAAAACCGAACGGAGGGGTTCGTGTTTGTCTAGAGCCAGCTACCTGAACGACAACGCAAGGATGGAGGGTTGTCAGCTGTGATTCGGCAACAACAGCTCGAGGCAGTGGGTAAGGTCGGCGACCGGAAGTATTTGTTATTCCGGGACGTATTGTACCATCGAGGGAAAGAATGCATACCAACTAATGTCCGAAGAAGGGAATGACAAAGGTATCCATAACATAGAGAATCTCAAATTATATAAACAATAAAGATGAGGTTTTAAACTGACTATACCTACAGTGATTGGTAGTGTGTTTTGTGGATAAGTACATTCTAGGTTATATTATTATAAGATTCGTGTGTTTCATAATTATGCAAGGCTCTCTGAATAGAAGCAAGAATATTTTGCATGTTGAGACTTTAGATAGGGCGTATTGGAACTAAGAGTATGAAGTAAGTGTTTAGATTTAGTTCGGCTATATATAATAGACATGTGCTATGATCTTTGAGTTATCATGTTAAATAGTATAATTTCTATGTGAATCCACTAGTGTATGTATTGAAGTCCTGTATTCATATTGATTTTTATGTGCAATGCGCATTCGTTGAACTTAAATGTATTTTGTGTGTTTAGATTTTAGTTGAACTAGGTAATAGGATTAAATGTGTTATGATGGTTCTCGTAAAATCTAGTAGGGGGGGATGTGACAGATCATGCAACATGTCACTGGATGGAATGTGTCCTGAGAGGCCGGATGTGTGTGACGATCCTTGGGTGGCCCAGAGGGTGCAAGCTCGAGGGGGAGAGTTGGCGCCAACACATGTGTGTAGGGCACGCCAGTCTTATGCGAGCAGCCTCCAGGTTACGACCTGTAGTGCTTCCATAGTCCTATTATTATTTGTATTGTGTAGTGAGACTTTGTAGTCTAATAAATTCATATTATCTCCGGATAATTGAGTCTAGTAATTATATTAACCCTTCTTATCCCCCGCCAGGCGTGTGAGAAGGTACATGTTGTCGCTTGTCGCTGTCGATCAACTGTTGTCACAATGTAAATAGACCCCTGACAAACATCAGGTTTTTGTCTTTTCTCTACAGATATTTCGTTTCTACTCTTTTGGTCTATTCAACATTTTGACTTAAACATGATTTTTTCTGGAATTTTTGTCTAGAATATTGTATTACGTCTATTATTTTAGAACTTCTATATTTCAAATGTAGTAATTGGTTATCCTGAGTATTATTATCTTATTTCCTAATACTGGGACTCGACTACACAACAGTCATCGAGTCGAGCACCACACCTGGCCATAGCGAGACGTAAGCGAGTAGTAACATGGAAACAAAACTTATCGACTCAACTAGGGGATCAAAAATAAATAGTGCAATATGAAAACTTCAGATATAATTTAATTTCTTTTAAATAGAAACAAAACTCGAAAGTATTGGCGCTGCGTTCACACTTTACAGGGATGCAAAGCAAAGCTATGCGTGTAATGAACTTCGACACTTTGACGACCATAAAAAACATTCAGAGTTACTAAGCACCTACTTGAGGTTTACCCAGCAGATGTAAAATTCCAAAAGATAATTTGTTTCTGAAAAATGTAGTTAAGATGAATAAAAAATTTAAATTTGATATAATTTTAAAATAAATATTTGAGAATTACATACTACTAAAACTGCTAAGGATGGAAATGCTTAATATAATTACTCTTGAAAATGTTATGTACACATACCTAAACATTGTGTTTATTACAATGTATGGGGGCGAGAAACATGATTGGTTGTGATAAGACTTACCTGCCATGGGTGGTCGGCAATGTTCGCAAGAGTGCCGCCAAAGATTTTATTATCCAACTCCGGTACCGCTGTGAATCACAAATCTATTTTTACCAACTAAATCTCTCATTACTATTGTTTAGTAAATTATTATTAACTATTATTATTATTATTATTATAATATTATTATTTATTAGTATGTTTAGTAAATTTATGAAACTTATGTACGAAACAAAAAAATTTATGAAACTTATGTACGAAACAAAAATCGAATTATATTAACATAACATGCAGGTTCTTTCTTTTACAAGTATACGAACAATAAAGTGTATATAAAAGTATTTAGAAAAGAAATAAACGATATTAATGGGGTATTCACCCGCTAAACGAGAAAAAAATCTGTCAAACTAGTTATGAATTTTGAAAGTAAAAGACAAAATTTATGGGTCTACCATGACCAGAAAAAAATTGTCAAACTTGGATATTTTCGAGCTATGTTCGTCCTATCGGCAAAAATCTTCCATAAGAAATAATATCGGGACGATATTAATGCTGCGTGACCTTGGAGAATTTGGATCCGAAAAAAATTGGATATAATAGAGAATTTGCATAAGTTCCCGATATCGGTAAAAGTATGTGCAATATGTACATTTCCGTCTAAAAATTATATAAACGTTAATTTGAGGTTTTTAAGTTAAATCGTTAAATATCTTTTGAGGGTCAATATTTGTCATTTTAAATTTCCCGCACATTTATTTTGAAACGGCTGCCTACGTCACCGGCCTTCATGACGAACACGGCCGCCTAAAAAAACGGCAAAATTCCCTCCTTTTACCAAAGTTTTTGGTTCATACAACAATGGCCAACAATAAACAACAGTTGATGTCCTTTTCCAAACATTATTATCAACATTGTGTTTTTACATAAAATCAATAAAAAATACAGTTAGGAGCTTACGTTGTGATATACTAAATGTATAAAATAAAATATTAAGCTTATTAGAACATGTGCTTCTTCTGCCAAGATAATCTCCGAAAGTAAAGTAAATCGAGTAACTTGACATATCGTTACGTGATTGGTTGATTGGTGTCATGAAGGCTAGTGACGTATGACCCGTTTTTCCCGCCAAAATATGAAGGAAACTTTCACCCTTATTTTATAAATAAAAATATCCTCAAAATCAAGAAAAAATATATATTTTTGTGTAAAGAATGGTGGCCTTAACCCAGTAAAACCCTCAAATAATGTTACGCAAATTCCCTATTGACGTAATCGGCAGCCTTTTCTGTAAATCCGCTAGATTTTATTTTGTAACTTGGGCTAAAGGTTAGGTCAAATATGCTGTTTACGAAGAAAAGGTGTGATTTTTTAAGGCATATTTTTGGGTTTTCGTTTGTATATTTGTGCACAGTTTCAAGACATGAAGAGTCATTTAGTGTTATTGTTAGTACGAAGCTCTAGTATCGATGTGGAAAAAAAGAAATTCCCAAAACACCAATTTTCGCCAATTTCAGGATCCAAAAACATTTTTGAGCGAGCGAAGCGAGCGTCTCCACTTGACTCTTATGGCTCGAATGTCTGTTTTTTTTTTCTGTTACTGCTTCGATACAGGTCGCACCGTTTCTCTGATCGACCTGAAATTTTGCACACATGTACATACCACCTAGGCGGTTTGCTGTATAGTTTTGTGGCAAAATCGTTCAAAAAGTTAAAAAGTTACATTAAAGTTAATCGAAAGTTTTTTTTTTCAAACTAAACGGCGACAAAATCTGAGGTGGCCAAATCATTTAGAATGTCCGTCCGATCACGAATATGTTATTTTTATTTTGATCCGATAAGTAGTGTAGATGGAAATTACATTATAACAAAGTCCCGTTACCATGGCAACGGAAAGTCGCACAGCTTTTTTGGCTCATGATAGCGGTCGAACGGAGGCTCGGATCGAGTTGAAATTTTGACCATCCGCAAGTTTCGTTCCCGATTAAATGCCATTAGTTATGTGGCTTAATCGTTCAAAAAGTTATAAAGTTACATTAAAGTTAATCTAAATTTAATAACAAATCATTTAGAATGTCCGTCTGGTCACGAATATGTTAATTTTATTTTGATCCGATAAGTAGTGTAGATAGAAATTACATTTTAACAAAAGTAACGTTACCATGGCAACGAAAAGTCGCACAAGAATTCTGGTCACTATGTACTGCCACCTAGAAGAAATCAAGAGTAAAATAGTTTTCCCAAAGAAATGATGTGAAGGTCCTCTAGATGGCGGTGGATTTTATCCATTCTCTCCTATTTTACAAATTTTTTAGCTAAATCGGTCAAGACCTTAAAGACTTATTGGTATGTAACATTATGGGAATGTCGTACTCGGGTCGTGTTGCACGTACCGGTGCTCGCTCAACAACGCGTCCAACTAAGCGTTTTCCTAGTAATATGTACCGTGTAAAGTCAGTTACAAGATTTATATTTTAAACCCGTTCAGACCTCACGCACATTTAAATGTACATCAACTATTAAATTTTAATCCGAGTAAAAACATGTTTTATATTTAATTTGACCCCACTTCTTTAAAAACATTTTCCCCTATGCCCAAAGGACAAAAATATATTTTTTTTAATAGAAGATTAAAACTATTTATCTGTAAAAAAAAAGGCTGAAAACATACAAAATTTATTTGTCAAGTTAAAATTATAAATCTTAAGTATTGCTATTAATTGAGATAGAAAAAAATACAAAATTATAAGCATTTTATTTTAATCTAGTTTTAGGAATGTGTTTAAAATTTCAAATTGTATTAAAAATGAAGCTTTGATTTAAAATACAAAATTTCCTACAATTCATTAAAAAACAAGTTTTTTTATTTGAAAAAACACATAAAACGAGAGAAGAAAACTGGAAATTAATATTTATTGCCTAAAATTGACCATAAATTTTGTGTGTGAGAGGTTAAACGGTCATTTAAGTTCAGTATAACGTTAAAAATTATATGGTAAAAAAAATGTGTTGGGTTAATAGCCCATGTGAGAATGTGAAGATACTTTACAGTAAAATAACAATGTATGGCAATAGTTGGTTATAAAAAAGCTGTTTTTATTTACTCATCATATATGAGCAGGACAATCAATAAACTTAAGTACAAAAAGTTCAAACAAAAATACTCTGCAAGTCAAACAAATAATCCATGAACTTTTTAATGATTTTGTGGAATAAACAACACTTTTGTTGTGATACCTACATTACACATTATAAACTCATTCACAGTAGAATTATATAACATTAAAATATCCTGGTGTACTTAACACAAAGGAAGAGCAAATCCCGTCCTTGTATATTAAGTTTATATATACTTACTGGGTGTTTGTGCCGTTGTTGCCCCCATCACAGCCACCAGCAGCACACAGATACTCAGCTGCATCATGGTTGTACTCTGGTTGAACAAACAAGAGTAGAATGAAACTTTTTGTGATGAACCTTCAAGTTCGATATAGGTGCCCGTTAGGGCGCCGCAGCCAAGCCGCGGTGCGCTACACAAGCAGCAAGCAGAGTTAGGGGGATTTCAAAGTGTCACCCAGCAGTCATGAAACGTGATGTGAACTTAAAAACTATCAACATCTAGGGGATTTAAGAACAATACATGCTAAAGTTAGTTGGGGTACGAGCATTCCTTCTTGGTGAAAAAATGGCTTGAAACATGCTCTACTACTACTACTACTACTACTACTACTACTACTACTACTACTACTACTACTACTACTACTACTACTACTACTACTACTACTACTACTACTACTACTACTACTACTACTACTACTACTACTACTACTACTACTACTACTACTACTACGATCAAATTCGTCAGTTTCAATCGGCTCGCGATTCTGACCAAACGGGTTAAGCTACAACGTTCATATTTTACATGGACATTAAGGTAATAGTGATATAGGGTCTTTTAAAAAAAAAGTTGAAAAAGTTAGCTAGAAGGCTTTCAATTAAGGTTTCAATATAAGCCTTATACAAGAATATAATCAGCAAGTGATTATAGTTACTTGACAATGATCGACTATATTGTTTACAAAAAGCAAGTCTTTGGACCACTAGATATCTGACATCCTATTGTTGATTGGTTAAACCATAGAAATTAAATTAACTTTGATAAAATTATTATATTTTAACAAATAATTTTGCAATGGAACTTGAAAAAGTAATGAGATCCCACACATAACAAAAACTTGTAAAAATACAGCCAAACCGAACACACTAAAAAAAAATGAGATCTAAAAAAGGGCCAAGCTCATCTCCTCTTCCACATTTGCACATTCTTAATTCATAAACGTACAGTGTGCCGTAATAGCATCCCTGAAAAGCTTGGCAAAATAGAATTTGCATGATATTACGTTTAAATTAATTAGAAACAAGAGGTCGCTGGCACGACCTCTTGCAGTGCCTTTCCACGCCAATCCTTTCTGCGTCATGTACCTATCTGGTGAAATACTAACGCTTGTTGTTTCAAATGAAAGCGTAGTAATGAAACTTTATTTTTCTGAAATGAACTTGAACAAAATACGAATGTAACAAAAAACTGTACACCCTCAAAATATCAGTGCGGTAAAATATAAAAACTTTGTCAGGAACACCTTATGAAAACAAAAGTATGATGCTAGCCGATAAGTAAACCCAAATTAGACAAAGTGTGAATTTATTTAAAAACACGATTAATACATCCATGGGTTAAGATTTTTCTCAGTAAATGGCCACCTGCCGTTTACTGTAGGGGGCGATCAATCATAAAGGCATTCATATTATAATGAATTGGAACATTACCCGCCAGTTAACATTTGCTTTTCAGTAGGCCTACTAACAAAAAAATCTTTGTGAAAATAATTTAATAAAAATGAATGAAACATTTCTGGAAAAATGTCATACTCATAAGACTAGCTAGATATCACACGAAAACTCCAACACACAGTCTTGCACTCACTATATATTATGGAACTGACTGCACTCGGTACTAAGAAAAAATGAAGGCCACCAAATTTGTTTAATTTGTTTTAGAAACACTTCGGAATTGATTTGTGGAGAGATAAGTGGCTAGTTAGGACTTAAACTTTCCAGATGTGATCCCATGTGCACTGTGCATTCGCCACACACACACAACCGACAATCTCCCCCCCCCCCCCCCATCCTCAACATCACCTTTGCACTAGGCAATAATATTCACATGGAGTATTTTCATATTTTACTTTTCGCTGTTGACATATTAAGGAAATAGAATTATCGTAAAGCAGGTTACAATATAATATTGTTTTTACGAGAAAAATATATTCCAAAAGAATATGCTCTTCTCGTATCAGGAAGGTAACTTAAATCGACGCATACTGTTTGGTCACCCCTACATTCGTATTCTTCCAAAAACAACTATCACGTTTAATAAATCCAACATATTTGTATAGTTAAAGGTTATAATTTTAAACGTTTTGACTCCTAATGTGATAACGACACATTGGAAAAAGATGCGTGTAGAAAAAGCCAGGCGATGAACTCATAAAAATAAATTTACTGTTATCACAAGTAAAATTACGCCTTAACGTTACAAAACCAATAACATTGCAAATTACAGGCTATTATATCACATCAGTAACTACCTTCTTGCTAATATTCAATAATATAGGAAATTATATCCAAAATATATACATTTATCATGACATGCTTAATAGTAGCACCGCAAAAATCATACTCGGAATAATGATATGACTTTACTTTTCAACCAATAACATTGCAAATTTACACACAGATTCATTACAGTAGTTAAAACCTCCATGCCAAATCTCGTTGTTGAATGTTTTAACCTTCTACTTCAAATAAATTCATTTGTCTTTCCGCGCTGAAAAATCTCAAAAAACTCCGTAAATCAAACTTGCATTTAAGTACCACTTATACAACCCTCACAATAGTATGAAATTTTAAGTAGTGATGCAGTTTTTGTTTGGAATCATTCCTGTAAAGTTTCGTTTACATCAGTTAATATTACCTACCTCAAATAAATTGTGGGCCTTGACGCGCGCCAAATGTACACGGATCTGAAAAAAAATATGTAAATGAAACTTGCTTTTTACAATACTTCCGCGAAACACAAATGTATGAAAATTTAAGGAGTGATGCAGGGTTCTTTTGGGATCATGCCTATGAAGTTTCGTTTACATTAGTTAATATCTCCTACCTCAAATAAATGCATAAATATTGACGTGCGCTAAATGTACACGGATCTGACTAAACTCTGTCACACGTCGGTTCGCAAATAATGACGTCATGAATTTGTTTTTGGTAGTATTCTATTGACAAACAATGAAAGCTTTAGGTTTGTAAGTTTCGTTGTGATAACGCAAAATTGATAACAGACTTTTGATTAAAAACTATGGCGATGTCTAAAATGTCAAAATTTTACGGCTGACTAAACTTGCATTTAGGAACACTTACGCCCCTCAAAAAAGTATGAAATTTTAAGAAGTGATGCAGTGTTCTTTGGTCATCATGCCTGTAAAGTTTCACATACATATTCATACATACATACATACATACATACATACATACATACATACATACATACATACATACATACATACATACATACATACATAATACATACATACATACATACATACATACATACAACATACATACATACATACATACATACATACATACAACATACAACATACAAAAATACAAAATACATACATACATACATAACATACATACATACATACATACATACATACATACATACATACATACATACATACATACATCATACTTAACAACATACTCTAATTACTACATACATTACATAATACACTACATACTACTGCAAATCATACATCATACATACATACATAATAACATACATACAACATTCTAATCATGAACAACATACTGCCGCTAATAATAAATAATACATTCCAAACTATCAAGATCTTACATACAGGTATAATCTAAGAATGGACGTGGCAAGACATAGCATTTGCCCTTTCAGATACCTTAGTACTTTAGGTTTGACGATTTACTAATATTTGTATATGTGTAACGATAATCTACAAACGTGACAGCGCATTCATATGACTCATATCATTGAATCATATAATTACAATTCTATGAGTGCATAATATCAAGCATCAACATATCATAAAATATACTCTATACGGTCAAAATAGAAATTTCGCGCTTTTAAGTTGATGTTTCGTTTAAATTAACTATTATTGCAACTTTCTTGTTAACACGTGCGAAACACCAAATAGAATTCCTTGTAGATCAATAATTAAATTTGCCATTTAAAATTGTTAAAATGTGGAGATTCCCATAATTAAATTTGACTTTTTCTTATTTGTTTTGTGTATTACCGTATCTTCACAATTCTTGGTTGATGCGAAATTTTTTGAAGAACAATGTGAAAAAAATATGTCAAGAGCATTTTTTCATATTTTTTTTTATGTTGGAGAGAAAAAAAAACTTTTTTTTTGGGCAAACCCAAAAGGCCGCTTTTTGCGCCCTTAAAAAAAAACTTAGAAAAACTATTACTTTAAATTAACTAGGAAAGCGTCATTTGGCGCGTTGTTGAGCGGCCCCGGCGTGCAACAGCCCGAGGACATTCCCAAAATGAAACATACCAATAAGTCTTAAAAGGTCTTACCGTTATTGAAAATTTGTAAAATGGGGAGAGAATGGATAAATCCACCGCCATCTAGGGGCCTTCACTCATTTCTTGGGAAAACTTTTTTACCTTGATTTCTTCTGGGTGGCAGTACTAGTGACCAGAATTCTTGTGCGACTTTTCGTTCCCAGGGTTTACTTTTACTTTTGTTAAAATGAAATTTCTATCTACACTACTTATCGATCAAAAAAAATTTTACATATTGTGACCAACGGAATTCATAAAGTCAAGTGGAGACGCTGCTTCCTCGCTAAATAATTCAAATTCTATTTTCCCAAAAATTTGTAAAGGGTGCTTTTACCGGACACTGGCGTTTATGAATTAAGAATGCGCAACGGGGAAAAAGGGTAAATGATTTGGGCCCCTTTTTTTTCAGATCTCTTTTCGTTTAGGTGTGAAAGGGTTTTGGCCGTATTTTACAAGTTTTTGTTATTGTGTAACGATTTCTAGCAACGTGAAGTTTCCTTATTGACCTTATTGCTCATATAATTTCACAATGTTTTGATGTGTATAATAACAAATATTATTTCTAAGAAATACGTTTAAGGTTTTTGATGCGAAATAAGTGAACATATATATTTGAAAACGATACAAATCTATAATTCTACTAAAAAATGAATTCCCCATTTAGAAGCATACTTTTCACTATTTTTGTGCAAAAGACCCTCGCATTTACGGTTGTGTTGGGAAAAAAAAAAAGTTTTAAAACTTTTTTTTTTTTTTTTTTTTTTTTTAGTACTACTTACTCTTTTCGCGCGTTGCTGCGATCTCTAAAAACCTACCCCGTGGAAAAACACATATATGTCCCAAAGTTTCAAGGAGATCGGATTAATGGTATCTACATTTTAATTAACGAATGTACCTCTTTGCGGGCACCGAAATCCCCCTGGGGAGGATTTTAGAACAAATGGTAGCTAGAAACCTTCCCTTAAAATGCATATTGGCAAATTTTTCATGTAATCGGATGAAAAACCAATGTTCACCTTTGCAGGCACCGATCCCCACGGGGATGTACATAAAAAACCTTCCCCCGTGAAAAAAAATACATAATATAGTGCCAAGTTTTTGGAGATGGGATGAATGGGTACCGATTATATAAAAAACGAGTGTATTCCCCCTTGCAGGCACCGATCACCCGTGAAGATAGATAGAAACCGTTCATGTAAAAAATACATATATGTGCCAAGTTTCAGGGAGCGGATGAATGGTGTAGTTATTACTGAAAACGAATGTTCCTCTTGCAGGAAAGTCCCACGCGAAAGTTACAAAAAACAGGGGAAGCATGAAATCTTCCTCTTGAAAAAAATACATATATCTGCCAAGTTTAAGGGATGACGGTTTCAGGTTTTTTGGTTTCGGTTCCGGTTCCGGGTAGTAAAGTACCCGATTTTTTGGAGCAGTCCTCATAAATAATTCTAAAAAAAATACATTTTTATTTTTTTTAAAAAAAATAATTTTTTTCATCTTGAATTTGTATAAAATAAAAAATAAGAGTAGGTCGTTCTAAAAAATAGAAAAAATATTAATTTGGGGTTACTGAAAATTATCCACTTGCAAAGGCCTTTTAAAAAACACAAAACCAAAAAATATTAACGTAACGGGAATAAAATATCTAAAAAAAGCCCACCCCGGGAAACAGCGTGTGTTAGCCCATAAGCGTAATGATGCGAGAGAGATACTCCGGGCGATGTTTATTCGCGCCAAGGTCGTAGAGGCTGTGAGGAGGGGAGGGGCATGCACTACCAAATGCGCGTTCGATCGGGGGGGGGGCCCCGGCTAACTTTCAAGAAGTTGTTTTGGGCAATGTTTTAAAAACGAATGTATCCTCTTTCAGGCCCCGATCACCACTGTTACAACAAAATGGATAGCATAGGTCCCTTTCCCCCCCCGTGAAAAAATACAGATATGTGCCAATTTTCTGGAGAGGGATGAATGGTGAAAGTAGTGTAAAGGAAAAAACTCAGAAAATACATTATTTTTAATATATATAGAAGAAGAAAATGAAAATAAAAACGATTTTGTTTACGTACCTCAAATTTATTCATATGAACGAGGTTTAATCAGTTTTTGAAGGGTTTGGGAAATTTTTTAAAATTGATTAGTACTCGCCCTTCAAAATCGTCTGATGCATCAGTCACCCATAAGAAAGTTTTATAGGTGGTGCAGTTTTTTTTGTTATAAAAAGGGAACAAAACGAATCATGGCAGATCCAGTGAGTGGGTATTTCCATTTAAATAAGCTTTTGGTGATTTTTTGGTAATCATATAAATTTCCAAAGCCGTCCTGGGTGGTATAAAACAAAATCCTTTTCCCTTTCGATGATCAACACCAACAACTAAGATTTTCGAATGGATGAATGCTTGCTTTATTTCCATTTAAAATTGTACGCATACAAAGAGTTCTACCGGTACAGTTTCTAGACCCTTTAGATAGTATTATCTGAAATCGGGGTATATAAAAAAATCGGGTATAATAGGCCCTTATAATATCAATTTTAACCTTTTTTAAAAATTT
The DNA here is from genome assembly GCA_024449915.1 of Sweltsa coloradensis. Classification (NCBI taxonomy): domain Eukaryota; kingdom Metazoa; phylum Arthropoda; class Insecta; order Plecoptera; family Chloroperlidae; genus Sweltsa; species Sweltsa coloradensis. The sequence goes on from JAMZAV010002902.1 coordinate 26,485, forward strand.
GGCAATAAAGAGCTAGTTTCAAGTATCATTAAGTATATACTGAACTTTTAGAGTCTTGGTTCAGGTTTTAAATTGAACAAATTATGTGTACAAAGTAAAAAAGTAGGAAAATTACATGCATTAAAAACAATTGAAAGTGACAATAAGACATATGGTCTAATTTAAACCCCTAAAAACATAGTATAATAACCCCAAAGTATAAAAAAAATTTGACTCATAAAACCGAGGCCCATTGCGGGTCAACAAGTTAAATTTTTAAATTTCCTCAATGGAAATTGCATTTTGATCGGAGTATTTCGTTTGTTCTTGAAAATATTTTTGTTTGTAATATGTTTTAGTTTTTTTGGGAAGTTTTTGTTTTTTTGTAAAAATGAAATTGGAATTGTTTTGAGTGATTTTCCCGGTAGTCCTCAACGTTTTTTACGTTTATAGTATTTATGTAAATATTAAGGGCCTTGTCTAGGTCAGAATACTGAAACAAAATAATAAATAAAAGATGTCGGTGATGTGTTCTTCATTTTCTCATCAAAAAATCACTCGATAGTGAAAGTTGCTTGGACTGGACGTAAAGCATGGGTCAGAAGAGGGGTGCATTGGTCCCCCATTTGGGACCCCCCAAAAATATATTTTTTTGACTAACACAATCAAAAAGATAATTTTTTTGGTCTTAAATGATTTAGGTAATGTTTAGTTTAAACAAGAAATCTCAATTTCATAAACCATTCCATGTGATCGTTAAAATGAATTTTTTTCCTTTAAACCCGAATTCAAGAAATCTAAACAAATTTTTTTTAGCCATTTAAAATTTTAATATAAACCCTAAATACTAAACCCAAATTTAAAAAAGTTAACATTTTATTGCTTATTTTTGTTATTTTTAAATTTTCATAATTAATCACTCTTTGTTATATTTATTTTTTTAGTTTTTTTTCGTTTTGATTTATTGCACGATTTAATGTTTGACATTTTTTTTGTATCTTTTTGAAAATACCTGAATGTAATTTAAATAGTAAAACTTGGCAAGTGTTTTTATATCCGTTATCAAAGTAAGATCACAAACACAAAAATCAAACAACGCAAAAAAATATAATTTTTAAATTTTTTTTTTAAACATGAATAAGAATATGTTGATGGTGAAAATTTGAAAATGTCTTATTGTTTTTTGCCCCAAAATAAAGATACACAAGCCGAAAGATGTTGCGGCTTGCTGACAAGTTCAAAGATTGCTGAAGAGTTATTGCTTTTTTTTATCGAAGTCTATTTAATAAATCCGTCGTAACTCAAGTCATAAGAATGCCGAAAAACAAAACAAGGGTAATATACAAACGTCAATACGCTCAGGGTTAAAGTTGGCCAATGCGAAAAGCATAATTAATTATTGATCCATTGTTCGTAGTTGCAAGTTAAAAAAAAAACCATTAACAAAGACATTTTTGAACTTTCACGATTTTGCATATCATTTGACCCCATATATGCAAGTTTTTTGTAATTGTGTAACAGCCTAATACGAAATTTTGGATAAAATGATCCCGATTAATTTGAGATAATTGAAATTTTTTAAAAACTTCTTTAAATAACACATTCGTCTCGTGTATGCCTACCTTGTTTTTTTTTTTAAATAAAAAAAAATTCTGGAAATTTTGAAATTCAGGGGGGAAAATTGCTTTATTTTGTGTTTTCACTTTAGGTTCTTAACAAGAATCGGGTGGCCCCAGGTCAAAACAGCCACAACAAGTGCGACGCATATTAATTTTTTTTTAGTTGTCCTTTGAAAATATTTTTTTTAAACTGTTTGGGATAGACGCAAATAAAAAATAAAGGGTTTTAAAAAAAGGGTGGGGTGTGTGAATGACCAATGAGAGCATCGGACCAAAAAAAAAACGAGACTGGTAAAAGTCGAAAAATACGTTTTTGTTTGGCATGAAAAATTTGTAAAACTATACAAAAAAAAGGCTATAAAAGGCGCAGACAAAAATAAACTTTCTTTTAAAAATTTTCAAAAATAAAATGTAACATCATTACCGAGTGACTATTCCTATTCAATAAAATTTTTTTGGGGAATTTTTTTTTCCTTTCCATTGTATTCGATTGTTATGCAATCCGTGTGCATGTGAATCTATCGCAGTGTCCGTGAGGAGAGAAATTGAATGGGGGTGGAAAGGGAAGGTGGTGGGAGGAGGAAGAAGATAGAGGAGTAGGCCTGTCTTCAATGCTTCGCAACGCAGATTGGAGTGGCACAGGTAGTGATTACCTTAACACAAACATTTGTAGTATCGGCATTTAAAAAATAAGTATTATTTTGTACCATCTTTTTAATATTAAAAAGGCGTGGTTTTCTTCTGGGATATGCCAAACCCTTAAAAAAAATCACTCGTCGCATCGTTTAAAAATTTAATTGTTTTTTTTATCCCTTATAAAAAATATATTTTTCCCCAAATAACAGACAAAATAAGTTAAACTTTGATAAATGAGGGGCCTATTGAAGAAAAAGCTATGTTCAGGTAAAAAAATTAAAAGGTCAAAAAAATTATTTTTTTTGCAAGGTTTCTGTGTTTTAATGTTATGTCTAATTTATGCATATAAATTTTTTTTTCTAAGATTACATTTAGAAAAAAAGTTAATCATAAAAAAATTAAGACAGCAGTTTAAACAATAAAACCTTTCTTAACTAAAATTTTTCCTTGTGGCATAGCTCCTTCTCTCAATGCCCCTAGTAAATATGGCTAAAAATTTCCTATTTGTGGAAGTCCTAGATTTTGAAAACTTTGAAAATCTTATAAATTTGGATTCCCCCCGGCCGAGCGGACAGCTATTTGCCAACTGTCGACGTGTGTCCTGTTCACTCAAAAAATTATTTTTAACACATGTTCTATAACACAATTATGAACTAAAATGACGTCTGAAAATTAATTATATCTTGCCACTCTGATTTTTAAAATTAATTTTTTAAAATTTTTTTGACACAGAAATTTGCGAAAATTGGTGTTTTGGGAAATTTCTTATATCGGCTTTAACCTGTTTCTTTTTTGGTCCACATAGATTCAAGAGCATAGTACCAATCTACAATGTCTTTTTTTTACAACGTGTCTTAAAACTGTGCTGAAATATACCCTCAAACACGCAAAAAAAAGTATTCCAAAACACACCCCATCTTGGGAAACGATATTTTTACCTAACTACGTCCAATTTTCTAAAAAAAAAATATAAGGGAAATTTTCAGAAAAGGCTGAGAGTATTTCAATAATGGCCAAAATTTTTTAATCAAATCTCCAAGGGCACGGGGCATAAAAAACGGCCCCAGTTTTTCTAAGGAGATTTTTGCCTCGACTGCCCCCAGCTCGAAAATGTCAGTTTACAATTTTTTTTGGGAGGTCATGGTGGGTCCCAATAATTTTTTTTGTTGATTGCTAAATTCATTACTAGCCTGAATGAAATATATTTTTTTGAGTTTAGCGGTTAAATACCCCTTTAGCTATACACAAACTGTCCACAAACACCTCTAGGAAAATCAGATTTTTGCAAATGTTGTAAACAATGGCCAATATGTTTTTGGATCAAAATCATCCAAGGTCACGCGGCATAAAGATCGTCCCCATGTTATTTCTTATGGGAGATTTTTGCCAATGGGACCTAGCTCGAAAAATATCATGTTTTTACAATTTTTTGGGAGGTCAGGTGGTCCCAATAATTTTTTTGCTGATTGCTAAATTCAACTAGTAAACCAAATGAAATATTTTTTTTGGTTGAGCGGTTTTTAAAAACCCCTTTAAAATACACCCAAAATCCTCTAGGAAAATCATTTTTCTTTAAATGTTGTAAACGTTTATCTGTGGTTGCAGATGTCCTAAAATTAAATTTAAAAATTTAAATTTTTTGACAAATACTGGCATTGTTCGCTCATCGGTGTCTGTACCCCAGGTTAAAATTAAATCCCCCACTAAAAATCAGTTTTTGTGGCGAAGTGGTAAATACACAATTTTATTTTTTTTTAGTTGGATTTTCCTGTTGCTGTAAAATCTTGAGATTTTTTTCTCCAAAAAACAATAGTTATCAAAAAAAAATTGCCTGCAATATATTTTTCGTTATCTTAATGGCACTTAAATTGTATTAAAAAAAAAAATAAATAAATAAAAAAAAAATTAAATTGTTTTTTGAGTCTACCCACTCAGTTATATAACTTTCATTGGGTTCAAAGAATTGCCCTGCATTCGTCACTTAGTGCCATGGCGTTTGATTTTTGTGATGTTTTCTTTTCGAATTTCGAATTTCACAAAACTTCATACCTGTTACAAATTAATCAAATATAACTAAATTATAAACATGAATAGTACATGAACATAAAATATGAACTTTGAACTATGAAACTGAACCCTGTCCTATGAACTTTTAGAACAGTAAAAAAAACTTTAAAAAATGTTTTGGGGGGACGTAACTGGCCACAAATGGGGATTACTTTTGGTATAGACCTACTACTTGTGTATATCATGTGTGTGGATTTAAATTTGTTTGTGCAATGCATTCCCCCATTAAAGATACTGTACTTGAAATAACATTATTAAATTAAAACCCAGTTTGTGACCACCAAAAAAAAGAAAAACACGCATTTTAATCTCGAATCCCCCCTTAGACGGAAGATTTTTTTTTTCTGAATGGACTTAAGTCCACATTTTTTTGGGTAAGGAATATGTGTACGTGACTTTTGGTCTGTTTCCAGCTACGAGGAAAAATTTAAGTTTGAGGTTGTTTTTTTTTTGAATACCTTGTTTGATTTGTTCCATCGATCTCTATTTACTCTTCGCGTGGAAAGGGGGTGATACCTCCCCTATTTAAGAAGTGAAGTTTGGAAAAAAAATTTTGAGGGTTTTTTTAAATTTCTAAACAACTAAATAAAACGATTACAATCTGTGGAAAGATTTTTTTAAAGCATTGAGAGTCGTTTTTTTCACTTAAATGCAACGCGCATAGGTATGTTTGACGAAAAATAAAAAGAAAGCATCTCCAAAATGAACGCTCCCTATGAAATAACATAAGTCGGCCCCTAGATTTAAAAAAAAAAAATTTTTTGTAGGGTAGATTTTGCAGTCCCTCCAATACCTCTGCACAGGGGCGAGCGTAAAAACAAATTGAAGTGCCAATCACTCCCTTTCAAGATGGCATTTGGCGTTTTTTAAATTTATGCTTTTTTAATAGAATTAAGAAAATTTTTCTAATTTTTGAATGGGTTTTGCTTGTGCAACAAGGGTTGAATAAAAGAAACAATAAAAGTTATTGCATAAGGTATTTAGTAATCTTTCTCGGTTTGCATAAAAAACTCCCTCAGAAGGGGACCCTTAATCAATTAAAGATCAACACAAAAAAAACCGGTCGCTAAAGGGCTTATGGAAATTTAAATAATCACGTTTTACTAAACCCTGTACAACGCGAAGGCCCCCCCCTATGGGGGAAAGCACTGCGGGCACCTGCTATGTGGTCCCCCAAGGGGAAGGCCCCCGCTCAAGTCGCCGTAACGGCCCGCTTTTTAAACTTCATATCCAAATTTTTATATAATTGTCTGGAAAAAAATTTCTATGTAGACTTTTTTTTTTTTTCTTTTTTTTTGGGTAAATAAGTTATATGTTTTGTTTAAAACTTTGACAGACCTGCCAGGGTGGTCGACAAAGTTCACAGGAACGCCTCCAACGTTTTCCCACCAACATTGGTAACCTTTGAAAAACAATTTTTAAAAAATTAATTAAGTCAAATGTCAGGGCTTTGAAGAACTTACCTTGATATCATAAAAGAATATATCTAAATAAATGGAATAAAAGTATACTGTGTAAACAAAATAAAATTGGTTAATCATTTTAGGCCTAAATAAAAGGAAAAGAGAAACCGACTCACCGCCCCATACTGTTTCAGGTCCAGTAACGCCAATTCTATTCTAAGTCCCTGGTATAAAAATGTAAAGTAAATTTATCCAAATTTCAAAAAAACAAATTTTTTAAAATAATCATACTAAATAGATTTTATAGAAACTTAAAATATTCTATGAACTTTACATATAAAAAAGGCATACATAGTTACGATTTTTTTTTATTATGCAATTTACATAATAAGAAAGGGGGGCGCGCGACTGAATCTCAATTCAACCAAACGGGGACAAATTCTGTGTTTTGTCGGTGGTTGCCCCCAAAAGACCGAACGGATAATCGATTTATTAAAAATTTTAACAGACATCCGGTACAAGTTTTTAGCGTGCAGTTAACATTGAGCTAAATCCGTTGCGATTTAAAACTACAAGACATAATCATTAAAAATATATCCTGACCTGAAATATGTAGGATGTAATTTAACGACAATGGTTTGTTCTTTGAAAAAAAAAATTGTATTGAATCATATTTAGAATGTCAGGCGGTGACCAAGGTAAGCCGATTCCTGTACGCTGAAGGTTCCCCAACATTCCGCTGGGAGATTAAGAAAACCTTGGAATCTTTACTCGTATTTCGTACTGGATTTGTTTTCCATAGAACCATTGAATTTTGTACGTGAATTCAAAACATGTTCTTTAATTTTTTAATACAATCCAGATATTAAAAAATTCTATGCCGACCGTTGTTTGAACCCAAATCTCCCATAATCCGGTTATACAGGCGCTTTTAGCCAACCACAGACTAGGAAAACGCCAAAGTCGTTGTTAGATGAGTTAGTGAGTCATGTGTTGAGTACCCGGGAATATTTGCATTTTTTATAAGTTGATTGAAATTATGTAAAGGGGTTTTGAGTTAAGAAGTGTCAGGACGCGTTAACAGTAAGGCCATAATGCGCCACTCTAGCCTATGATATGGTAGGGAGGAAAGACCCATGCTGTCTTATCCAGCCTTAGGTACGGGAGGAAATGGAATGTCCCCAGGTACTCAACACATGGATTACTCACTCATCTTACAACGATTTTGTCTTTTTCCTAGTATGTAAGTTGCATAATGTGTAAAGTTGCATGCAAGTATTATTATGCTTACTTGGCGCAACAGTGGTAGTCTCAGCAGTTGTAGTTGTTGTTGCTGCCTTTGTTGCCCCCAGCACAGCGATCAGCAGCACACAGATACTCAGGTGCATCATGGTTGTACTTGTACTCTCTTCGAAAGAAAAAGAGGTGGATGACTTCGCCGCTGAACCCTACATCATTAACAGTTTCTAGCAAGCTCCCTAATTAACCTTAGAGTGCTAGGCATGATGTTCGACGCGAATAACTGAAAACAACAACCAAACATGTGAACCAATAAAAAACAACCAAACATGAGAACCAATAGAAAACATCCAAACGTGTTGAATATTTACAAGATACAGATAATGCTGGTTGTGCAAAATGATCTGACCGATTGACGCGTTTTGATAACAAGTAATTCCAAAATTAACTTTTTGCGGTATTTTAAAGCCTCCAACGCAGTAACCAGCTTGACAAAGATTACTAATAAAGATAATGTGATATTGTTCTCGATGGATAGTTGGCATAAGTAAATTATATTAAAAATAGTTATTACTTCCTTTTCCTTAGTAACAATAAGTGAGTCTGATTTAAATAAGTAACAGCAACGTGGCTACGGTTCAAGGTAAAGCCTATCTTAATTTATCATAATTGCAAAAGTAAAACAACACAACAAAAACATTCATTTTCGAGCTATTTTAATAAGTGGATAAGATAACAAATTGACCTCTAACCCTGCAATAATGACAGCATTATTTTACTTTTTCAAGCATTTGGTCATTTAAATAAACAAATAAATAAAATACATTCGTATTTAGTCTACCTACCTTTAGTCTACCGTCATATGAATGATTTTCAGTTTGCCAAAATAATATGACAATCACATGCATAGAACTATCACTAACTATTTGTTAATTTAGGGACAGAAGCCATTTTTAAATAAACCGACTTCCAACTGTTTTGAACTGAACATTAAAATAAGAAATATTTCAAGGTTATTAAAAGTCCAAATAACCATTTTTTAAAGTTATTCGAACAGCTCGTCTACCCAACTAGCAGATAACTTTACAACTTGAGATTATTTAGTTTGGTGGTATCGGCCTTTAATTAGATAAACTAGGGAAACACCAAAGTCGTTGTTAAACGAGTGAGTTAGCCAAGTGTTTTGACTTCTAAAACCGGACCGTCTGGTCACCTTACAGGAACTCACTCTGCTTGCCGCAATAATTATTTAAATTGAACATTCAAAATGCGAATCGTATTCAAAACGTATTAGCGTGAAACATTAACAAATTTCCAAGATAAAACAAAATCACCTAGGTTTTATTACCCATTTAACACCCCTCAAAAATATATGTGGGTGTAAAAATATAAAAAATTTCGAGCTAATGGGTATCGAACCCCAACCCTCCGTGCGGTAGTCTGAATACTTACCAATAGGCCATGCAAGCCACGTAGTTATCGTCCCACTAGCTGGTACTAAACAAATGTTATAGATATTTTAAAAATCACATTTTAATTTATTGTAGGATTAAATCGTAATGAATCTAACTGATTTTGTTAGCAGTTCTCAGTAAACTCGTACCGGATGTCTGTTTAAAATTTCAGCCCAATCTGTTCAGCGGTTCGGCTGATTTTCGACGTACAGACAGACAGACAGACAGAATCACAGAATGAGACCGTTTGAGTTGAATGGAGACACTCAGTCGCTCCGCTCCCTCGTTTAAACTAGGGAAACGCCAAAGTCGTTGTTAAACGAGTGAGTTAGCCAAGTGTTTTGACTTCTAAAACCGGACCGTCTGGTCACCTTACAGGAACTCACTCTGCTTGCCACAATAATTATTTAAATTGAACATTCAAAATGCGAATCGTATTCAAAACGTATTAGCGTGAAACATTAACAAATTTCCAAGATAAAACGAAATTACCTAATTTTTATTTCCCATTTAACACCCCTCAAAAATAATATGTGGGTGTAAAAATATAAAAAAGTTAGAACTGACGGGTATCGAACCCGATCCATCCGTGCGGTAGGCTAAATGGTTACCACTAGGCCATGCAGGCCACGTCAACCACGTTCCGCTAACTGCTACGAAACAAATGCCAGTGATATTATTAAAAATCACATTTTTATTTTTTGTAGGCTTAAATCGCAGTGGATCAAGCTGATTTTGTTAACAGTTCTTAGTAAAATTGTGGAGCAGGTTGAGTGGATACGCAGGGTTATTTCACACATAAAGGAATTCAAGACTTGTTCAAGAATACTCGTTAGATTTAATTATTAGTAAGACAAGTTGTAATTACGTTACGTTTTACAAACGTTGTAGGAGAGAATGGAATTCTTTCTAGGCGAGCAAAAGAAGCGCTGCCTGCCCTCTAGCGGGTAACAAGGGAAAATGCGTGAAGCGCGTATCCTAGTGTAGGCCTACTGGCCGGCAGAATGCGTGACCGTCTCTTATCGTATCTGTGAGAGCGCCAAATTCAACACTTCCCCTCGAGATGAGAACGGAGATTCTGCAGTCCCAGCATCCGAAGGCATTTCGCGTGCTTCGGTCCAGGCAGTCCCTTTGTTAGTACGTCAGCTGCCATGTCCTCGGTCGACCTGTACTCGACCTTCACAAGTCCATTTTCCAACACTTCTCTGATGAAGTGGTGGCGCACATCTATGGGCTTCGTTCTTCGATGGTAAATGGGGTTTTCTGATAACTTTCGGGGCCCCATTGTTGTCGCTGAATATTTAAACTTCGGCTAATTTCTCAAAACCGATTTTCTACGAGGAATCGTTTGAAGGTATATGGCTTCCTTAGCGGCTTCGGTGAGAGCCATATACTCAGCCTCAGTCGACGATAGGGCCACTGTTCTCTGCTTTCTTTATTCCCAGGAAATCGGACAACCGCTCAGGATGAAAGCATACCCTGTATAGGATCTCCTGTCGTTTCGAACAGTTCCCCCAATCTGCGTCCCCGAAACCAACCAAACTTCCAGCTGATTTCTCGAATCGTAGACCGATGTTCGCCGTTCCCTTCAAGTACCGCAGAACGCGTTTCGCCGCGACCCAGTGAGTTCTGTCGTAGCAGGAATTGTATTGGCTTAGGTAGCTGACCGCGTGGGCTATGTCGGGTCTAGAGCAAACAGCCAAATACATCAGTGCCCCTATAAGTTCTCTGTACGGCAGTTTCTCTTCCCCTGGTTCGGACTTCTCTTCGTTCCTCTTCAGCTTCGTACCAGGGTCCAACGGCGTAGATACGGGCTTCGACTCCGACATTCCGTAACGTTCTAGGATGTCGTTTACATATCCTCGCTGGTTCATGGATATTCCTTTAACGTCTCTGACGAATTCTATTCCAAGACAGTATTTCACTTCTCCAAGATTTTTGACTTCGAATACCTTTGATAGAAAATCGAAAACTTCGGCAATGACTTTCTCGTTTCGGGATGCGACTAACATGTCATCCACGTATACCATAACGATCAGGATGTTTTCTCCTTGCCCGGAGAAAAAGTGCAAGGGTCGGCAGCAGATTGCTTCAATCCAAATTTCGTTAGTTGTTTCGCTCAATGCTGCATGCCAGCGACGTCCGGCCTGACGCAGACCGTAAAGGGCGCCTTATTTAAGAGACATACCTTGTTACCATCCCTTAGTTCGTGGAGCATTTCCGTAGCTTTCTTTCCAGTTTCGCTGTTCTTCGATTCCGTTGAGAAAATTTCCTCTAGTGTTTTTTCAGTGAGATGGGACCCCAGTATATCTTCTCTTCGAGCACGCCATTTAGGTATGCGGTCGTGACGTCGAACTGATTTACCTTCATCCCATGCTGGTGCAGCTAGAGCCATCATCATACGTACGGAACTGATACGTGCCACCGGCGCAAAAGTCTCGTCGAAATCCACACCTGGACGCTGTGCAAAGCCCCTAGCGACTATCCTAGCTTTTCTTCGGTCGAGTTTCCCATCCTGATCGTATTTGTTTCTCAGGACTACTCGACTGCCAATTACCTTGCGATCCGATGGACGTTCCACCAGCTTCCACGTATCTTTCTTGATAATCGATCTCAGCTCGGATGCTACGGCTTGACGCCACTCGTCCCTGTTCGGACCATCTATCGCCTCTTGGAATGGAACTTCGGCTACACCGGCAAATTCCAAATCTTCTTCCGCGTAACAGGCCGGTTGGTAGATCTTCTTGGGTCTTCCCCTGAGACCGGTCATGAGTTTTCCCGGGTCGGCCACGGCCTCTTCTTGGTTCATTCTCAGCCGCGTCTTCTTCCGGCGTGTTTTCTTCATTCGACTCGTTCTCTTCGATCGGAAAATCAACAACCTTCCGAACTGGGGAGTTGATTTCCTCCGGTATAAAATCCCGTACACTTTGTCGGATGGAATGTTACTGACTTAGTAAATTCCACGTCTCGCGTTATGTCGATTTTTCTATCTTCCGGTACCCATACTCTGTATGCTTTCGACTCCTTCGAATAACCGACAAAATACACCCTTTTTTCGAGCGTGGCTCGAACTTGCTCCGAGCTGGTTCCCGGATCAAAGTGAAGACTTCGCAGCCGAATTCACGTAAGTTACTCACGTCCGGTGCTTCTCCAGTCCACTTCTCGAAAGGGGTTTTGCCACTTATGCTTCTAGAAGGACACCTGTTTCTGATGTAATTTGCCGTGTTTATTGCTTCGCCCAAAACGACGGTGGGAGTCCGGATTGTATCAGTAGGCACCTCGCCATTTCCACGAGCGTACGGTTTTTCCTTTCCGCGACTCCGTTCTGTTCCGGTGTGTGCGTACCGTTAACCTACGTCCGATGCCGTTTGTCTTTAAGTAGTCTTCAAAAGCGATACTTCGGTATTCTGTGCCATTGTCCGATTGAAGATACATTATTTTCTTACTAGTATGTGTCTCGACGAAAGCTTTGAATTCCTTGAATGCATCCAGAGCCTCACTTTTCTGCTTGAGCATTTTCACTTCACACCAGCGAGAGCAATCGTCGATGAACGTGATAAAATATCTTGCCTTTCCGTTCGATTCAACGTGCATCGGACCACAAATATCGGAGTAAATTATTTCCAGCAATTCCGTGTTTCTCTCCAAATTTTGGGGAAAAGGGGCTCTGGTCATTTTCCACGGATGCACGTTTCAAAATCGAACGTCTCTCTCGGTTCGATTACATCGATACCCAGCACAGTTCCGTTGCGTTCGCCTTCCAGGAGATCTTTGACGTTAAGATGTCCCATTCTGCGATGCCAACTCTCCACAGTAGCGCGTTTTGATTCGGTGGTTATGTTACATTGCTGCTCACTCTCTTGCACACAGTAGAGCCCGTTCACTCGATCAGCTGACAATACTGTCCTACCCGTTCCATCGATGATCTTGGCCGATTCCTTTCCAAATGTTACTTTGAATCCACAGTCAGTGATTTTACCGACTGACAGCAAGTTCATTTCGTAAGTCAGGAACGTGCAGCGTGTCTTTCAGACTTACATTCTTCTGTTGTCCGTTGACTTCAGCTGTGATCGCCACGATTCCCTTGGCCGTAGTCTCCGTCGATGGTGTTGCTGGCGAGATTTAATTTTCCGGGGTCTATTTTCAGCAATTTTTAAAGAACCTGTCCCTGTCATTGCATAGGTGCGACGTGCAGCCACTATCTAAGCACCATTTCTCACCACGATTCGCGGTCGTTGATCTCAATGCTTCCTCGCATAAATTTTCCGAAGAAACATACAAGCTTAAATTCTAAGCTTTCTTTGCGATTTCGGCATGTTTCTTCTCATTTACACATTCCTTGGCTTTGTGACCTACCTGATGACAGCGGTGACATTTATATTTAAATGGTTCGTTGGATTTCTGTTCGTTTTTACCACCTTTATTTTTGTTGGAGCTACCGTACCGTTTCACATTTCGTTTAGGAACGAACATCGCGTTATTGTCCGAGATACGTGTGTCATTTTTCCGCGCATCATTTTCTTCCACGATTTTTACGCGCAATACTTCCGGTGTTGGTAACTCGTCCCGAGATTCTATCGCACACCGAAAATTCTCGAAACTAGGCGGCAAGCTATACAGGAGCATTATGGTCAATAAATCCGGATTAATGTTTATTTTCCATCTCATTCAGTTTGTCTATCGTATCGAAGAACTTCCGAAGATGTTCGCGCACGTCTTCACTATCATCCATACGATGCAAGGTTAATTGTTTCAACAGTGTGGCCTTGCGAGCAGGCCCTCTTGATTGGTATATCGACTGCAGTTTAACCCAAACTTTGTTCGATGTTACACATCCTTTTATTTGTTTTAGCTCTGAAGGGCTAATTGACAAGATAAGGTCCGACTTAGCCTTCCTATCTTATTTCCCCACTCGTTCAAGGCTATAACCGATGCCGTGGCGGCGTCTCCAGTTCTGATTGTAGGTTTTCTGTCTTCCCCACTCACGTACGCCCAAGCATCGTTTTTAAAAAATAAAGCTTCCATCTGTATTTTCCACGTATCGTAATTATCTTTGTCTAATAGTTCAATTCTGGCCGAGCTAGATGACGCCATCATATTCCGTCGGTCCAGAACCTTCGCCACGCGGTAGGCTAGGCCTAGGCCTAAATCTGAATACGTGATTCCTCAAGCACTTACCTTTGTTTATCGGTTAACCCAACTTTATTCCGTTAATCTGGGCCCCATAACCTGTGGAGCAGGTTGAGTGGATTACGCAGGGTTATTTCACACATAAAGGAATTCAAGACTTGTTCAAGAACACTCGTTAGATTTAATTATTAGTAAGACAAGTTGTGATACAATTACGTACGTTTTACAAACGTAGAAGAGAATGGAATTCTTTCTAGGCGAGCAAAAGAAGCGCTGCCTGCCCTCTAGCGGGTAACAGGGAAAATGCGTGAAGCGCCTATCCTAGTGTAGGCCTCCTGGTCGGCAGAATGCGGTGACCGTCTCTTATCGTATCCGTGAGAGCGCCAATTTCAACAAAAACTCGTACTGGATGTCTGTTTAAAATTTCAGCGCAATCTGTTCAGCGGTTCGGCTGATTTTCGACGTACAGACAGACAGAATCACAGAATGAGAGCCGTTTGAGTTGAATGGGGACACTCAGTCGCTCCGCTCCCTCGTTTAATAATTTAACCTAAGAAATTCAGGGTGAATATCAGCAGGTATGTGTGGTGTTATTTTCTTTATGTGGAGAATAATACGAGGGGTTGATAATAATTTGTTGCATTCTTGACCGGCATTCTCCCCTATATTTTCTTGGGGAATGGACTCGTGCAAGAAGGGGCTTACTACAATATTGAAGTTTTGAAATACACTTGTTTGATGTTTAAAGTTGTTTACATTTCAATGAAGGTGGTGGGATTTTGTAGGTATGTAGGCTTATGAAGGCTTATTTGCAAACAAAGTCGCACAACCTTGAATGAAAAGTTTTAAAAAAATCTAAACTTTTAATCAGTGTTTCGGCAGGACTACAATATTTTATATAAAGCAAGCTCCTTCTTGCAATCAAAGCCTTATCAAACATTTGTGTTGTTTGACTTGTTTGCTTATGGGTACAGCGCGGATAACGTATTTTCCAACACAAGAGGCCCAACCAACCCAACCCCACTGAAAATTAGTTATACTAGGAAAACGCCAAAGTCGTTGTTAAACGAGTGAGTGACCTATGTGTATAGTATCCGGTATCATTCCCCATACTGGGCTACATCGAGCCTTAGATGGGAGAAAAGGCGATGTTCCCGGGTACTCAACACAGGCTCACTCACTCGTTTAACAACGACTTTGGCGTTTCCCTAGTTATTTAAATTGAACATTTAAAATGCGAATCATGTTCAAAACGTATTAGCGTGAAACATTACAAAATTTCCAAGATAAAACAAAATCACCTAGGTTTTATTACCCATTTAACACCCCTCAAAAATAATATGTGGGTGTAAAAATATAAAAAATTTCGAGCTAATGGGTATCGAACCCCAACCCTCCGTGCGGTAGTCTGAATACTTACCAATAGGCCATGCAAGCCACGTAGTTATCGTCCCACTAGCTGCTACTAAACAAATGCTATAGATATTTTAAAAATCACATTTTAATTTATTGTAGGATTAAATCGTAATGAATCTAGCTGATTTTGTTAGCAGTTCTCAGTAAACTCGTACCGGATGTCTGTTTAAAATTTCAGCCCAATCTGTTCAGCGGTTCGGCTGATTTTCGACGTACAGACAGACAGACAGATAGACAGACAGAATCACAATGAGAGCCGTTCGAGTTGAATGGAGACACTCGGTCGCTCCGCTCCCTCGTTTAAAAACATAACTAGGGAAACGCCAAAGTCGTTGTTAAACGAGTGAGTGAGTGAGCCAAGTGTTGAGTAGCCCTACCCGGGAACATCCCCTTTCCTCCCCTATACCTAAGGATCTAGCCCAGTATGAGGAATGATACCGGGTACTCAACACATGGCTCACCACTCGTTTATCAACGACTTTGGCGTTTCCCTAGATATTTAAATTGAACATTTGAAATGCGAATCGTGTCAAAACGTATTAGCGTGAAACATTAACAAATTTCCAAGATAAAACAAAATCACCTAAGTTTTATTTCCCATTTAACACCCTCAAAAATAATAATAGTGGGTGAAAATTTAAAAAAAAATCGAGCTAACGGGTATCGAACCCCAACCCTCCGTGTGTAGGCTAAATGCTTACCAATAGGCCATGCAAGCCACGCAGATGTGGTCCCGATAGCTATTACTAAACAAATGCTATCGATATTTTAAAAATCACATTTTTATTTATTGTAGGATTAAATCGCAATGGATCTAGTTGATTTTGTTAGCAGTTCTCAATAATTTCGTACCGGATGTCTGTTTAAAATTTCAGCCAAATCTGTTCAGCGGTTCGGCTGATTTTCGACAGACAGACAGACAGACAGATAGACAGACAGAATCACAGAATGAGAACCGTTCGAGTTAAATGGAGACACTGGGTCGCTCCGCTCCCTCGTTTAATGACTGAGTGGGTTATACTAAAATATGAATGTAGGCCTATTTATTTATTTAGTTATTTAAATTTGTGGTTGTACTTTTGCTCAAAGTGGCGAAGTAAAGGATTTACATTGCCACTTCGATTTCATAGATAGATTTTCATAAATAATGAAATTTAGTTTAAATTAAAAAAATTAATTTGTTAACGGGATCTACGTTATTTTAGGCCACTGTAAACATAGGGATCTGGGAATCTCGTCTGTGGGAACCAGTGGTTAATATGTGGTGGACAACGGCGAACATATAACCGGTAATCACTTATTCCTTTTCTGGTAATGAAATATATATGGAAGATACCCTTTTCCTCATACACTCTTCTTACGGACGAAAAAAAAGAGCATTTCTTGTGATTACACTTTCAGATAACAATAATCCAGATGCCGGCGGGGGCGCCGTAAGTTGAACAACTTCGATTTGCATTAAATACAAATTCATACATCCACGAAAAAGCTTTTGGGCTGGAATGCACAGAGGAGGGTACCATCTAATATCGCCCGATCAATCTATTGACTTAACTACGCTATTACGATTGTTGAGTAGTAGGAAGGGATTGACCAATAGCTGCGAATAAGAAGAAAACTCAACAACCTAAGCAAAGTGGAGCTATATTTTTGTCACTCAAATATTTCTTAAACAGCTCAAAAGACACGACGTTGGAGATGCTTCGTCTCCATCTCAACAATGCTTCTCACTCGAATCCCTTTTTAAAACATTCTCTAAGGCTTCATATCAACAAAACATGTATGTTCATCCGTTGTAAAAAACCAAACGACGTCTGATCGACACAGATTTTTTTTCTTCAGCAACATGCTCTTCAACAAGTATCGATATATAATGTTTTGGGTGATTTTTTTGGGGTATGGTTGAGTTTGGATAGCGCCTCAGAAAGTTTAAAAATTGCAGACGATTAATCGCCTGCACCATTAGAGCGCGAACAGACAACAAACAGTTTTTAGACCAAATCCTACCCGGCACCTCCACCATAATTGTCAAGACACTTTGAATTGCTTTATTTTTGTATTCTTCTTCAAAGATCTGTTCATTAAAGAGCTTGCACTTGTCCTTATTATTGTGGTTTGTTGGTCTTGTGGTTAGAGGCTCCGCTTCAGATGCAGAAGGTCTTGAATTCGATTCCCGTTATTGTCAGATTTTTTTAAACTTCTGATGTGCACTAAGTCCTTCAATTCTTGGCTTAGAATTCTGTAAATGGTGACTTTGGAGCCGTCCTAACAACAAGGCAGATAATACATTCTAAAGTTGTTCAGAATTAGCCTTGTTGACGATTCTGGCGCTATCCGCGGGTGGAAACGTGTCCAGCTTGATTGATCGGTGTTTCCTACATAAATATGCCGGTCTAATTGGTCATTATTCGCTTGTCGATGGTGTCGGTCTGTTTTAAATTTAATGTCCCCCAGTGAGAATTAGTCCTGTGACAAAGTTGGTAGACTCTAAATACGAATTTATGTATTTGTTAATTTGATATAAAATGAAATTTGGAAAGATGTATCTTGCTTCTAATGAACGTTTAAATGTGTTCAATAGTCACAGGAAATATTTTCATGATATCTATGTAAGGTATATAGTATTTCAGGTCCAAAATTATGGTTAAATAAATGAAACAAGTTTATCCTGGAACAATGTTTTATTTATCTACTATTCAACAAGTATAAGTGACGTATTATTTATTTAATTATTTCCCAAAATTACAACCTGCCCATATTCAGTACATTGTTCTTGCAATAACTTCAGAAAGTAAAGTTACACCAGTGTTTTCTGCAGAATCCATGTGCGCAGCTGAGGCACGCGGGTGGATACTGTAGGGTAGTTAGGCTCGGCACAACCATAGGCCCATGACGTGATGCCGACCAACACCTTGACACCGCCAATCAATGCAACCAATGGACCACCAGAGTCTCCCTACAAGTAAAAGAAAGATTAAGGATGTGCATATCCAAAGTTTCGAAAAATATTTATGATTATACTATTGTGCTAACTTTCGAGTTTGTTTGTTGACAACCTTGCATAGTGGTGGAAAGAAAAGTTTAACCATACCACATACTTCGTGTAAAGAAAAAAAGCTCGGTCCTAATCGGTTACACGTTTCTAATAATTCTATTATGTTTTCATTGATGACAATTTTAAAATATATTTCGTAATCATAATATTCTTAAGAATGAAGATGACAGAGAACACACGTTTCGTCGCTGGGATTTTGATTGACAGGGGGTGTGAATTAAAGTAGGACCGTACTTTTGCTCCTGTCAGCAAGTTTTGGCCAATCATGGGTAGGTTTCTAGTTTCTGTGCAGTAGTTCTTTTGTTATTTTAAATATTTATGACAAGCAGTGAGCTATTCAGCTAGCTGGGACTGTTAGCCGAGGGTTTACAATTAATTTTGTGGAACTCCAAGTCTGTCACTCTCAGCCTATTATGAACACAATTGCCTCAATGTACTGATCTGCTTCGGGAGCGTCTTCCACCATTTTCAAATCACTTGTGATGAAAATAATTTATTCAGCGGAATATTTTTTTATAGTTGCCAATATTTAAAACGTGGTTCAAATGAGTAGCTTGAGTTTTGAAATGTTTTTTTTTTCCTAGTGTATACGATCAAAAACTGACTAAAATATATAAAGATTACTTTTTTATTATTAAAATATATATAGAAGCATTATCCGTAGCTCAGTCAGTTTTTATCGTAGAATTTCGTCCAAAAAATGAAATTCAAGAACACGCTTAATATTTTAACAAAGTTATTTGATATTTGTAATTAAACAAAAAAAAATCAATACATAAATGTTTAAATAGAACAATAGAACTGGAAAGAGAAGACATCAGATAGAAAAAACCCAGCTTCTGGAGAACTTCCTCCAAAGATTCCACCCATAGATAACAAAACAACATGGACCCTGCTAAATAAATAGGAGCTTTTTTCACCATTTCAAATCTATGTGATGAAAATAATTTATTCGGCGGAATATTTTTTTTATAATTGCAAACGTGGTTCAAATGTGTAGCTTGAGTTATGAAATGCGTTTTTTCCCTAGTGTCTACGATCAAAACTGACTGAAATTGTGGAGCAGGTTGAGTGGATACGCAGGGTTATTTCACACATAAAGGAATTCAAGACTTGTTCAAGAATACTCGTTAGATTTAATTATTAGCAAGACAAGTTGTGATACAATTACGTTACGTTTTACAAACGTTGTAGGAGAGAATTCGAGGCGAGCAAAAGAAGCGCTTGCCTGCCCTCTAGCGGGTAACAAGGGAAAATGCGTGAAGCGCCTATGCTAGTGTAGGCCTACTGGCCGGCAGAATGCGTGACCGTCTCTTATCGTATCTGTGAGAGCGCCAAATTCAACACTTCCCCTCGAGATGAGAACGGAGATTCTGCAGTCCCAGCATCCGAAGGCATTTCGCGTGCTTCGGTCCAGGCAGTCCCTTTGTTAGTACGTCAGCTGCCATGTCCTCGGTCGACCTGTACTCGACCTTCACAAGTCCATTTTCCAACACTTCTCTGATGAAGTGGGGTTCTAGGATGTCGTTTACATATCCTCGCTGGTTCATGGATATTCCTTTAACGTCTCTGACGAATTCTATTCCAAGACAGTATTTCACTTCTCCAAGATTTTTGACTTCGAATACCTCGATAGAAAATCGAAAACTTCGGCAATGACTTTCTCGTTTCGGGATGCGACTAACATGTCATCCACGTATACCATAACGATCAGGATGTTTTCTCCTTGCCCGGAGAAAAATGTGCAAGGGTCGGCAGCAGATTGCTTCAATCCAAATTTCGTTAGTTGTTCGCTCAATGCTGCATGCCAGCGACGTCCGGCCTGACGCAGACCGTAAAAGCGCTTATTTAAGAGACATACCTTGTTACCACCCCTTAGTTTGTGGAGCATTTCCGTAGCTTTCTTTCCTTTTTTTCGCTGTTCTTCGATTTCGTATGAGATATTTCCTCTAGTGTTTTTCAGTGAGCTTGGGCACCCCCATGTATATCTTCTCTTCCGAGCACGCCATTCAGATACGCGGTCGTGACGTCGAACTGTTTTAAACCTTAATCCAATGCGTGCAGCTAGAGCCATATCATACGTACGGAACTGATACGCGCCCCCGGGCCCAAAAAGTCTCGTCGAAATCCACACCTGGACGCTGTGCGAACCCCCTAGCGACTATCCTAGCTTTTCTTCGTCGATGTTCCCATCCTGATCGTATTTTTTTTTCTCAGGACTATTTCGACTGCCAATTACCTTGCGATCCGATGGACATTCCACCAGCTTCCACTATCTTTCTTGATAATCGATTTCAGCTCGGATGCTATGGCTTGACGCCACTCGTCCCTGTTCGGACCATCTATCCGCCTCTTGGAATGGAATTTTTGGCTACCCCGGCCCAAATTCCAAATCTTCTTCTGCGAAAACGGGCCGGTTGGTAGATCTTTTTGGGGTTTTCCCCCTGAGACCGGTCATGAGTCTTCCGGGTCGGCCACGGCCTCTTCTTGGTTCATTCTCAACCGCGCCCTTCTTCCGGCGCGTTTCTTCATTCGACTCGTTCTCTTCGATGGGAAAACTAAAACGACTTTCCGAACTGGGGATTTTGGTTTCCTCCGGCATAAAATCCTTGTACACTTTGTCGGATGGGAATGTTACTGACTTAGTAAATTCCACGTCTAGCGTTATGTCGATTTTTCTATCTTCCCGGTACCCATACTCTGTATGCTTTTGACTCCTTCGTATAACCGACAAAACACCTTTCTTCGAGCATGGCTCGAACTTGCTCCGAGCTGGTTCCCGGATCAAAGTGAAGACTTCGCAGCCGAATTTACGTAATTTACTCACGTCCGGTGCTTCTCCAGTCCCACTTCTCGAAAGGAGTTTTGCCGCTTATGCTTCTAGAAGGACACCTGTTTCTGATGTAATTTGCCGTGTTAATGCTTCGCCCAAAACGACGGGGGCAGCCTGGATTGTATCAGTAGACACCTCGCCATTTCCACGAGCGTACGGTTTTTCCTTTCCGCGACTCCGTTCTGTTCCGGTGTGTGCCTAACCGTTAACCTACGTCCGATGCCTTTTGTCTTTAAGTAGTCTTCAAAAGCGATACTTCGGTATTCTGTGCCTTTGTTCCGATTGAAGATATATTTTTTCTTACTAGTATGTGTCTCGACGAAAGCTTTGAATTCCTTGAATGAAATCCAGAGCCCATTTTTCTGCTTGAGCAATTTCACTTCACACCAGCGAGAGCAATCGTCGATGAACGTGATAAAATACCCTTGCCTTTCCGTTCGATTAAACGCGCATCGGACCACAAATATCGGAGTAAATTATTTCCAGCAATTCCGTGTTTCTCTCCGAATTTTGGGAAAAGGGGCTCTGGTCATTTTTTCACGGATGCACGTTGCACAATCGAACATCTCTCTCGGTTCGATTACATCGATACCCAGCACGGTTCCTTTTGCGTTCGCCTTCCAGGAGATCTTTGACGTTAAGATGCCCCATTCTGCGATGCCAACTCTCCACAGTAGCGCGTTCTGATTCGGTGGTTATGTTACATTGCTGCTCAACTCTCTTGCACACAGTAGAGCCCGTTCACTCGATCAGCTGACAATACTGTCCTACCCGTTCCATCGATGATCTTGGCCGATTCCTTTCCAAATGTTACTTGAACCCACAGTCAGTGATTTTACCGACTGACAGCAAGTTCATTCGTAAGTCAAGAACGTGCAGCGGCTTTCAGACTTACATTCTTCTGTTGTCCCGTTGACTTCAGGTGTGATCGCCACGATTCCCTTGGCCGTAGTCTCTGTCGATGTGTTGCTGGCGAGATTTAATTTTTCCCCGGGTCTACTTTCAGCCCAAATTTTAACGAACCTGTCCCCGTCATTGCATAGGTGCCCACGTGCAGCCACTATCTAAGCACTATTTCTCACCCGATTCGCGGTCGTTGATCTCAATGCTTCCTCGCATAAATTTTCCGAAGAACGTACAAGCTTAATTCTCAGCTTTCTTTGCGATTTCGGCATGTTTTTTCTCATTTACACATTCCTTGGCTTTGTGACCTACCTGATGACAGCGGTGACATTTAATTTAAATGGTTTGGGATTTCTGTTCGTTTTTTTTCACCTTTATTTTTTTTGAAGCTACCGTACCCTTTTTACATTTCCTTTAGGAACGAACATCGCGTTATTGTCCGAGATACGTGTGTCTTTTTCCGCGCATCAATTTTTTTTTCCCCGATTTTTACGCGCAATACTTCCGGTGTTGGTAACTCGTCCCGAGATTCTATCGCACACCGAAAATTCTCGAAACTAGCAGCAAGCTATACAGAGCATTATGGTCAATAAATCCAGATTAATGTTTATTTCTATCTCATTCAGTTTGTCGATCGTATCGAAGAAATTCCGAAGATGTTCGCGCACGTCTTCACTATCATCCATACGATGCAAGGTTAATTGTTTCAACAGTGTGGCCTTGCGAGCAGGCCCTCTTTATTGGTATATCGACTGCAGTTTAACCCAAACTTTGTTCGATGTTACACATCCTTTTATTTGTTTAGCCTGAAGGGCTAAATTGACAAGATAAGGTCCGACTTAGCCTTCTATCTTTATTTTCCCCCTCCTTCAAGGCAATAACCGATGCCGCGGCGGCGTCTCCAGTTCTGATTGTAGGTTTTCTGTCTTCCCCTCTCACGTACGCCCAAAAAATCGTTTTTAACCAGTAAAGCTTCCATCTGTATTTTCCACGTATCGTAATTACTTTGTCTAATAGTTCAATTCTGGCCGAGTTAGATGACGCCATCATATTCCGTCGGTCCAGAACCTTCGCGACGCGTAGATTAGGCCTAGGCCGAAATCTGAATACGAATTCCTCAAGCACTTACCTTTTGTTTATCAATTAACCCCAAAGTTTATTCCGTTAATCTGGGCCCCATAACCTGTGGGGCAGGTTGAGTGGATACGCAGGGTTATTCACACATAAAGGAATTCAAGATTGTTCAAGAATACTCGTTAGATTTAATTATTTGCCAGACAAGTTGTGATACAATTACGTTACGTTTTTACAAACGTGTAGGAGAGAATTCGAAGCGAGCAAAAGAACGCTGCCTGCCCTCTAGCGGTAACAAAGGAAAATGCGTGAAGCGCCTATGCTAGTGAAGGCCTAATGGCCGGCAGAATGCGTGACCGTCTTTTATCGTATCTGTGAGAGCGCCAAATTCAACAGAAATAAATAAGATTACTTTTTTATTTTTAAAAAATATATTATAGAAGCATTATCCGTAACTCAGTCAGTTTTTATCGTAGAATTTCCGTCCAAAAAATGAAATTCAAGACAAGCGATTAATATTTTAACAAACATTATTAGATTTATTTGCAATTAAACAAAATATATAAAAAAAATGAACAATAGAACAGGAAGAGAATACAGCAGTATAAAAACCCCCAGCTTCTAGGTGGTCTCGATAACGCGACAAACCCTTTAATATGCATTACAGTAGAGTTGGGAGGGGGGGGGGGGAATTGAGGAATGAAAAATGTACACAGAGAGTGTTTAGTGTTGTTTTATCTCCATGCACAACCCTCACGTCTCGATAAGCACCATTCCCCAAAATATGAGACGCAACGCCGAAATATTATCAAAGTCATCACAAAGAGTGAATGAGTTGGTAAATAGGTAGTTGGAATGAAATTCATTACAATCAATTTCTTGTAATTCCTTATCTGTTGACCCATACTTTTATTGTAACTAATTATAAAAAAGCAAAAAATCAGGGGATTTAAATTTCGTAAATTGACTACAAATTAGAACAAATCTCAACATTTTTTTAAAACTGATTAATACGCCCTATGCAATGCGTAAACTCCGGGACAAATACAATTGTTACTATCGGTATATATTTATATATAAAATATATATTTGGGAACACACACGTGACGTCACAGCTCGGCGCGGAAACTAACTGATGGACAAGCATCCTCATTTCGCAAGTTGACGACTGATGAACGGCTCAACAAAAATCACGCTCTAAATTTTATACTATTCATTATTTGGACAAAACTTAAGGAATAAATTTAGCAAACATATCATTTCTTCAATAGCGATCATTTCGATTTTTTTTAGAGAAGGTTAGCTTGTTTAAAAAATGTACGCATTATAAATGACAAAAATTTTATCCCCATCTTTTTAAGCCCTTTTCAACTTAAAAATTGCACAAAACTCTGATCGGTTTTTTTAAAAAAAGAATTCTCTCTTTTTTGCATCTAACTAATGAACAAGAAAAAATAAACCCTTTTTTCCCGATAAAAAAAAGCCAGAACGAAATTTTAACCATAGCGGGGCCTTTTTTTTAAAGGGCCCCACCGCACTTTAAAAAAGCGCGTATTTCAAAATAAAAACACAAAACCAGGGCTTTTTTACCCTACTTAAAAAATTTTCCTTTTTGGGTGCATTTTCCCTTTCTAAAAAGGGGTTATTTATTTTTTTGTTTTAAACAGCCCCGATAAATTTTTTTTTGGGAAAAGGGGTTCCTGTAAAAAATTCCGATCACAAATTTTTTTGGCCCAATTAAAGTTGTTTTTTTTAAATTTCAAAAAAAACAGAAAAAAGTTTTTAAAATTTTATTTTAATTGAAACATCAAAATTTAACAATTTTAAGGGCCCGGGTTAAAAATTCAAAGAAATCGCTATTAAAAGGGAATAAAATATATTTTTCCTTAAATATTTTTTCCTCTTAAGTTTTTCCCCAATAATAGAGCGTAAATTTTTTGTGCGACTTTCGCAGGCGCCCCTTTGGGCGAAACCGTTTGGTTTTTTGGTCCACCATTTTGGGCTAAAAACCCGGAGAATACCCCTCTTCCCCCTCGTTTTTGTGACTATTTGTGTTACCCTATGGCAGGATTTTTTACGATATAAATTTTTTTTGGTACCAAAATCAACCCCCCCCCCCCCACCCCCAACCCCCCTCCCCCCGATAAAACCCCAGACCACACCACATAACCATAAAAACGCCCATCGACTTTTGAACTTTTTTTCAAAACCTTTAGGGGGGCTTTCAAGGGCAAGGTTTTTGGGTTTTTCCCTTTTAAATTTTTAACTCCTGCCCCTGGGTTGTTTTAATGCAGTTTTTAATGATACAAAACTGCAAGCTAGCCAGCCCCCCTTTCTTGTGGAATGATGGTCTCTCTATGTCTCTCTGACTGACGAGGCTGTGACCCGGAGCCACCCACATCTACACGGGTCATGTGAAAAATGTGTTTTTTAGTATAGTTCCACTGAATGGAAATTGGAAATTCTTTAACTGTTTATTTAAATAAGTGCTGCGCATAATTTGAGCCATCATGTAAGTGTTTTTTTTTTTTATATATTTTTAGATGGAATCCGAGATTTAAATATTTAGGAATTTAAACAAAATAAACATTTTTGTTTTCCATGTGTTCACATTGTTTTTGAGTTTAACTTCTTTGGCGCCAAAGATATGGCATTCAGGCCAAACCTTGAAATGGTGTTTTTTGGGCTGATAGTTTTTTCGAGTGTCTGGGGTATCTTCCCTAATCGGCGTATCTTCAAAAAAAAATATTTCTCAACTTTGCACATTCTAGCCGACAACTTCAACTCTTCTACTCATCGTGTGTTTTTACCACTTATCTCTATCAAGTGCGTTATTCAAATTTTATTCATATTCTTCTTCATCCTTGCTCCGAATCGTCATAGCTTCGTAGAACCAGAAAAACTATGACAGCCACTAACAACGCAACAGACAAAAATTCCCCCAAAAACTGTCAAGGAACTGCGGAACTTCACTACAGGCTGGAGGGTTCCTTCTCAGCACAGCTGGCCACGTTACAGGAGACCCTGATGGCCCCAGATAAGCCTCCTTGCCACCAAGTCAGGCTCGGCGACCGACAGTCTCCAGCAACCACCCCCGGGGGCGGGCGCCCCGTCACCACAGGAGATACGCGATCTGCAGACTCTGCTGGAGTCTCAGATCGGGCTGTGAAGGCCAGCTCGGGCCCAGGAGATGAGGGCAGCGCGGGCTGACATCGCCCGCCTCACGGCGGCGTCCGAGGTCGGACCGTCTCCGACGCTGACGAACAGACAGCAGGCGTAACTGCCTGCTTGTGCATGGCCTCCCTGAACGACCAATGAAGATGTTCTCGACACTGTTCTCCAATTTGCGAATACGACATTGTGCCATGGACCTGTACCCGTTAGACATTTGACCGCTGTCACCGCCTGGGACCTGTCAGGCGTAACTCCGCAGAGGTCGTGTCCCTCGGGACGCCCTCGTCCGATCATCATCAAGTTCGTCAGATATATCGTCAGGGGTCATATCTGGAGCGTTAAGAGGCGGCTGGCGAATAAGGAAACTCCTTATAACGGATCCCCTCACAAATGTGAGGTCGAAACTCTACGCCACTGCCAAGGAGATCGCCGGCAAACGGAGCGTCTTTGGACCCAGGATGGGAGGATCGTCGTCTTTTTTCCAGACACACGCGACTGTACGTCACACGCGAACGCGACATCCACAAAATACGAGCGGTGTATAACCCCCAATAAACCCCGGATTGACAATTGAAAAATAGGTTTCTACGTGTGGGACTTTCTCCACTCTATTATCCAATTATTATTCGTAAAGAAAACTCTTTTTTATTTTACCTTAATGTTTAAGCAAACCTACTTGTGTTATTCTAATTTTGTTCAGTGTGCATGTATGTGTGTGTGTGCGTTTCATTATGATTAACAAAGAAGACGGAATCGGAAATGGTGAGTTAACCAAGCATATAAAATCGATTACATTATCAACGATAGGGAAATTCTCTTATATAAATATAACTATTATTGTTAGTATCTTTATCATTGTTGTTGTTATCCAGTTAAACTTTAATTTTGTTTAAAAATGGTTCGCAATCATAAGTTTGGCAACAATGAGCATTCCAAGTTTTCACCCCACCCCAACCCACCCCCACATTGCCAGACAACAATTCAAACTTTATCGAAATTTTAATGACGTTACCAGACGTAGTAAACGACCCTTCTCTCTCTCCACCCATGTCACCTACCATTCATCCTTCGACCTGGGAGTGTTCTAAAACACGTTTGGGGGGACATCCAAGGTCTCTCTCAGTAGTGCATCTGAACGCTTCGTCACTGATGGCCTACTGCCTGGAGCTAGAGGCTATTGTTAATGACAATAATGTGCATGTTATTCTCGTAAGCGAGTCCTGGTTTAAAACCGTCACTTTCTTCTAGTCTAGTCAAATTAGATGGATACCGTCTAATACGAAACGACCGCCTAAGCGGCGAGGTGGTGGTGTATGTGCCTATGTCCGTTTCCCACATTGAATGTAAAATATTAAGTCAGTCACAAGGCGAATATAACGCTAGACCCGAATACATTATCTTTGAAATTAAATTAAGAAACCAGACAGTGCTTATTTCACTCGTATATCGTCACCCAAAATCGCTTTTTATCTGAATTTGAAACAGCCCTATTAAATTATATTGCACATTATGAACACATAATCGTGATGAAAGACTTCAACACAAATTTTGCAGTTGGTCAATCACACCGATACAAAACAATTAAAAACTATATTCGAATACTGTAATTTAACTGTTAACTCCCCCTAGAGCCAGAGCCGTATTAAAGTGGGGGGGGGGCTTTAGGGGCTGCAGCCCCCGGCCTCGCTCTCGTGGCGGCCTCATAATTTCATCTCCGCCTACAGTTTTTTCCATGTATACTTTTTTGTTAATTGTAATTTTTGTAACTTGTAACAAATAATTTCCCAAGTGGAATATTTTTCGCGTTCCTATAATTTATAAGCGTATCAATACCTGTACGGTATTGAAATTACTAAACGAATTGAAGTTAATCAGAACTGTGTTCAAATTTGGGTTTTTATCACGAATGACCAATCAACAACTGTCCTACGATGATCAGATTGCTGCCGAAAATTTAGTAATTTTCTACCCAAATGATCTCGACGCTGCATTTCCTAATGAACTGAAACAGTTTTGCTGTTACATTAAACATGCAGATCTAAATAATAATAACGCTCAAGCAATTCTCAAACAAATCATACAAAACGATCTTGAAAATACATTTCCGTATGTATATATTGCCTTACGATTGTATCTAACAATACCAGTAGTTGCATGATTTTAACCCAATTTCCTATACCGACCCGGACAAAATTAGGAGAAAACTGATTTTTTCAGGATGATTCAAGAATATTGTTTTTATAAAACATACTTCGGGTCCGCCAAAATCCGCCTTGTGCGTTAGCGGCCATCTTGGAAAATGGCGAAGATTACAGTTTTTCACTAAACTCAATTTGTGAATGCTGTATACAACTTACAATTAAATGAAACACGTATATTTAAAGCTAACTTTATGGCAATTGATATACGTAGCAAGTTTAATGTTATATATTATACTGAAGCCATAATAGGTATGAATCCGATCGAGATTGTAATATATTTTCGAAATTAATTGTATTTTACTGTTTTGTGGCTAAAATAGTTACATTTTTCATATTTATCTTCCTATAAAGCATGACCTACATATTGTGTTGAGTGCACCTGCAAAATTGTATTTACGTACGTTAAAAAATGACTTAAATACGAATTATTGCGCACGTGCGTGTGACGCGGCGGCTGCCGCCTCTGACGATGCATGTGGAGCTCGGCGCGCAGCATGGCTTATTACTGTAGTGACTCATGTGATGCATGTACGTAACAACCACTATTTTGTATTTCCAGCTAGACCTAAGTTATATTTACAACAACAAAACTATACGTCTGTGTCTTGTGAAGTGTATCTGAAGATGATTTGACATACTTATTGAGTTACGTCTAAGATTATCAAGTCGGAATGTTGCCACTGTGTTGCTGTTAGTATGCTCTCACATTGTGTTATACATTCAATGGTTGTCTCAGTGATGGGCTCAAGTATTTGAAAGCACTATATGTTACAGTTATTATTAAATTTCGTTTTTATACACTGCTAAATTCAGTCATTTGTACAGCCCGTGATGATTGCTCTCAACGACTTCGACCAAGTCTTGGCGAATACGATTTTAAAGTTAACTATCTGTTCTGTGGCTAGACTGCTAGTGATAGTCATGAAAAACCATTCTGAAGATCACAGGAACATCATACACATTGTGTCAACTAAACTAAAGAAATACACCATAGGCTCGTAGCCGAATGTCGTAAGTTGAAAACAATAATGTTCCTCGCAGGTGTGCTGACCCTGGTACAGCGTAGGCTTTTCAATCGCTCTGCAATTTCATGCCTGATAATCTTAAGTTCTCTTTGTCAGAATTATGAAGTAAATTGTGTGAATTTTGTGAAAGTACGAATTTGTACCTTGTCAAATATCTATAATGAGAACTAATTGCGCCTTTTCAAGACAATATTGCAGTGACAGAATTGCCAGGAAATAGTATCATTATGTCTTCATGATACATGCAATAAAATTGCTCATAACATTGGTAATCTAGTAGTAAGAACTATGTACATGAAGAACGCTTACGGATTGTAGAAGCTGCCACAGCCATTTGTATATGAAGGATATTCAGTAACAAATATATGTTAATTTGAATATGAGACTTGAGACTTGAGAATGGCACTACCATTGGCATTGTACCTCCATTCTCTTCAGTCTCAGTCAGACGGTATAATTAAGGAATGGTTGGGAGAGGGGGGGGGGGATTACTACAGATACTAAAAATCGTAAAAGTATCGCCATGGAGCATGCAATTATATCTGCAACGAGACCTCGTTTTATTTTATCTTCCATTTAAGTTGGACTTGCTGTCTATTTACGTCAAAAGTTAGGTTCGAAACA
Organism: Sweltsa coloradensis; assembly: GCA_024449915.1. Classification (NCBI taxonomy): domain Eukaryota; kingdom Metazoa; phylum Arthropoda; class Insecta; order Plecoptera; family Chloroperlidae; genus Sweltsa; species Sweltsa coloradensis. Next base: position 56,317 of record JAMZAV010002902.1, read on the forward strand.
CCTTATTGATATGGTATCCAGCATAGAATTATGTGCCTCATATCATAAAAAAGTTGGCAGATTCGAATTCTCTGCTCTTCAACATGGTGCACTAAATGTAGACTCAGACGCATTTGTGCAAACTTTGTGTGACAAAGCTGACATTAATATTCGCACGTTGAATTGTCATGGAACATTTCGTTGTATGGAAACTATCAAGTATGTAAACATGGACTACTACATTCCTCGTATCTTAGATCCTCCTTCTGTCCCAGTCAAAGAGAGATCTGCAAAGTGCCTTTAAAGGTATACCATAGGACAAAAACATTTGACCAATAGTTGTTTATTACGGCTACAGATATAGTGGCTATACCTCAGGAATGAATGTTGTCGTCAGTAGTTGTACACTTGGATAATGTTATTTGTTGATGTCGTACTCGTACTTAGGAGCAGTTGGCTACATTATGGCAGGGAGTGGACTGGATGAACTTTTGAGTAGAATTTATACCAAAGTGACTGTTGTTGTGGTTTTGTGTTGTGAAAGTGCGCACTTGTTGTGTGTTGTTGTGTGTGTTATGCCCACATGTTACATGGTCATACACATGCACGTGATTTGCGAGCACATTTTCTCACACAAGTCGACATGGTAACTGTGCTTCTAAACAGTAGGACGTAGGAGAGGCTCAGAGTCTCCACAATTGATTCCTCTTAATTTAAGTGTCACCAAAGGATGTATAGAAGTATATGGATGGATATATGGATCTATATGGAGTTAAAAGCCAAATTGTTGGAGCCAAGTTTGACTTGGTTTGGCATGAGGCTGGGACATGAGCTACTGCATACATTGGGGATGAACACTCGTTAACCACTCCGGCTAATTCCAACATTTAAAACTACTCCCATGCTCTGCCCTTGCTTGTGGCTGGTTCTGACCAGCACAAGCCTGTCCACCCCGCGTATCCCCACGTCACCCCTTACGTTCTGCCCCTTTGGAAAATATATAGTTAAAACTAACTAATAAAGTACATTAACACAGTCGGCGCAATATGACCTAACGGTTGACACGACACGCCCTTAAACCTAATAAACGTCAAACATCCTGCACGACATCATCTATTGTCCTTGATCTCGTGCTCGTGTAAAATTGACTGCAGTAGCAAATGTGGATGTCGTCGTGGTGGACTGTATTGTTCAGAAATTTGTCAACAATGCAGATGAATATCATGTATAAACAGTGCTAATGCTGGAGAACCGTCTGACGAAGATAATAATGAAGTATACGAAGAGTCAGCTGAACTAATCATTAGTGAAAATAAGTTTATTTTGAATAAACTTATCATATTCAGTCGGAGATCTCTCAGCACATTTGTGCACATTAATGTCGCTACTTTTGTGTTATCATTTGATTAATATGCACTCATATATTTTATTATTAGTATATTCTGTACAGTTTGTACGTCACGTTTTATAGAAAGATGAATATGAAATATGTTCCTATTTTAGCCGCAAAACATCATCATACAGTTATTTCTATATTATATTATAATATCGATCGGATTCATACCTCTTCAATAGGTATAATATATAATAATAATATTCTTTGTTGCAATTCAAAAATGCAAAAAAGGCTATAACTACTAATTTCTATAAATGTCCATAACGTTACCTTTAAATTGATGTGTTTCATTTAATTGTGAGTCACTCACTACAGTCTAGTAAGCCATGCTGCGCGCGAGCTCCACAACGTCAGAGGCGGCAGCCGCCGCGTCACGCACGGACACAATAATTCATATGTCAGTCACTTTTTAACGTACAAAAGTACAATTTTGCAGGTGCACTCAGCACAATATGTACGTCATGTTTTATAAGAAGATAAATATGAAAAATGTAACTATTTTAGCCACAAAACAGTAAAATACAATTAATTTTGAAAATATATTATAATCTCGATCGGATTCATACCTATTATGGTTTCAGTATAATATATAACATTAAACTAGCTACGTATATCAATTGTCCATACAGTAAGCTTTAAATAGACGTGTTTAATTTAATTGTAAGTTGTATACAGCATCCACAAATTGAGTTTTAGTGAAAAACTGTAATCGCCGCCATTTTCCAAGATGTCCGCTAACGCACAAGGCGGATTTTGGCGGACCCGAAGTATGTTTCATAAAACAACATTCTTGAATGATCCTGAAAAAATCAGCTTTCTCCTAATTTTGTCCGGGTTCAAATCTAAAATCATGTCACTACAGTGGCAATTGTGAAGCTGAACGTTCATTTTCTAAATTGAGTTTGATCAAAAACCGCTTGCGCATAACAATGGGTGAAAAGAGACTCAATTCACTAGTCCTAATTTCCATCGAAAATGACGTTCTTCGGCGACTGTTGTTTGAAAAGACGGTAAAAGAATTTGGATCAACAAAATGTAGAAAGAAGTATTTTTAGTGTATCAAGGACTGAACTGAAGAGTGACTTCTGTATCCTTCGTAAGTGTAAAATTCAGTTGAAATATTTCTAGGTATAAGTACAACAGCTATTTATAGAGTATTAATCATTCTAATAAATTTAAACTAGGGACTACATAGAATAGAATAATCAGTAGCCGGTTTTAAACTAGCCGCTCTTCAACTCTCCACAAGATTAAGTTAACAAAACGGCCTCACAAAAAAAATTAGCCCCCGGCCTCCAAATCTCTTAATACGGCCCTGCCTAGAGCCAACACACCATACTTCAACCTCTCATACGTGGATTGATATTATGATGACATCTAATCAGGACAAAGTGCTAAATCATGGCCAACTCTCGATTCCGGGAATTTCCGCACACGATTTAATATATCTTCAATACTCAATCCGAACTCCAAAGCATAAACCAAAATTAATTTCTCGTCGAGCCTTGAAATTTATCAACACTGACAAATTTAAATTGGACTCGATATCTTTGCCCTGGGATGATATACTGACTGCAACTACTATTGACGATAAACTATCCGTGTTCAACAATCTGTTGTTACAACTTTACGACAAACACGCCCCTCTTAAAGTGGTTAGGGTAAGTAAGCCTCCGTCACCTTGGCTAAACACAGAAATAAAAGAACTTATGTCTAGACGGGACGCTGCTTACAATAGATACAAACGTAACCCTACTGACGACAACAAAGAGACATATAGGACATTAAGAAACAAGACATGCTATCTAATTATCTATCTAATTATTAGAACAGAAAAAAAGAGACACACATAAGTTTTTGGACCCTAAAACACCTATTAAAAAATGCGGCAAAGTCTGTCACAAATGGGCATTGGTAAACAAAAAGATGAAGAAGCTCCACTTGAAATACCATTACATACAATTAATACCCGTTTCACTACACTACCCTTTAATTTTGATCCTTAAATAAAACATTCACATATAAAAGACAGCGAAGACAACCAAGCTAAGCCAACCTACGACCCATTTCACTTTAAACATGTTACCCCAAGAACGGCCTTGCACGCCATAAAACGAATAAAATCAAATGCTCAAGGAATAGATCTAATACCGATTAAACTTATTCAATTCATGATTAATCTCTCCCCCATCCTAATCGAGCCAATATTACACATATTTAATTTTTCTCTTACATATAACGCCTACCCTAATATGTGGAAACAAGCCTTTGTCCGCCCTCTGCCTAAAAGACAAATCCTTCTACACCCAATGATTATCGCCCAATTAGCATTCTACCCGCCCTGTCTAAAGCCCTGGAATATATTGTCCACTGTCAAATATCAGATTTTCTGAAATTTAAATCAAATTCTAGACGAGCACCAATCTGGTTTCCGATGGTAATCACAGTGCATCCACAGCACTCATTAAAGTAACTAATGACGTAAGAACTCACATGGACAGTAGACAACTTACCATACTGACACTTCTTGACTTTAGCAAAGCTTTTGACTCCGTTGACATAGGGCCTAGACATTCTTATAAGCAAACTTAAATCTATAAATTTTTCTCCTTCCACACTACAATGGATGAATTCGTATCTCCGCGGCAGGCAACAGTGCATTATCTCAGGTGACAATCAATCAAAATTGGCTACCAGTGACGGCAAGGTGTGCCGCAAGGAAGTGTTTTAGGACCTTTGTTATTCTCATTGTACATTAACGACATTTCAAATTCACTCATTTATTGCTATCACCACCTATACGCAGACGATCTGCAAATTTATATACATGTCTCTCCCTCACTAATCAAGCAATTGAAATGATAAACAAAGACCTGCAATCTCTTGCTTTGTGGGCAACTAAAAACGTTTTGCAAATAAACCCCAATATGTCACAAATCATTATTTTAGGCTACCACAAACTTTTAGCAAAATTAGACCACTCGACAATCGACAAAGTTTCTTTAAACGGTACAACAAAACCCTTTCAACAACAAGTCAGAAACCTAGGACTTATTATGACTAATGACCTGACTCGGAACATGTCAAACACGTTTGTAAAAAAACGTATGCTGCACTACACTCATTAAACAGACTAAAAAACTTCTTTCCGACTAAACTAAAAACAATGCTAGTACAATCTCTTATTATTCCCCATTTCGATTACTGCGACGTTGTTTACAATGACTTGACCAAGGACCTGGCTATTCGTCTCCAAAGGGCACAAAATTCCTGTGTCCGATTTATATTAGGAATAAGAAAATCTGACCATATAACCCCGGGTTTCAAGACGCTTGGTTGGGCTAGATTAAAGGATCGTAGAAACCTTCACTCCGTATGCCTCGTTCACAAACTACTTTCAACATCTTCACCGTCTTATCTCGCCTCTAACTTTCAATTCCTTCACTCAAACCACATGTTTAATACCAGGTCTAGGTCCGGTACACAACTCTCATATTCCCATACACAGAACTAATCTCCTTGACCACTCATTCAAAATCCACGCTATTCGAACTTGGAATGCTCTTCCGTCTGAAATCAGAGACAAATATATAAATAACTTCTATGCTTTTAAAAGTGCCACTACTTCCTATTATTCAAATTCTTAACTGTACAAACAACAAGTAATATCAAAACACCCAAACTACCCAAATAATGAAAATAAATTACGTATTAATATGCTCGGTTACCTGTGTTACTCTATTTACTTTACGAGGACGCCTTCTTTGTTACTGTAATGAAACTGTATGAAAGCGATGGATGAATGCGGAGAATGAAATGATAGCTAAATTGTGTAAATTGTTTATCAAAATTTCAAATGTTTATGTTTTCAGTTAATTGTGTGTAATTTTTATCAGGCCAATTAATTTGTGTTCAAATTATCTATAATATTCATTAGGCCTTCATTATCATTTGTATTATTATTAGTAGTAGTATTAGGTTGGATGGAAGATAAGGATTCATTAGCCTTAATCCCGCCTTACAATAAAGACCCTTATCCCTATATCTATCTATCTATGTCTCTGTCCGTGCTTCTCGCTCGCTCGCTCAAGAAACATGCAGACAGTTGTGGTAGACATTGCTATAGAGGGCACAACTTTTGCACCAAATTTTATCCAATTTTACATTTAAGATAATCGCTTGTCTAATTAAGTTACGGCTACGAAATTCGTAATACTTTCTAAATAGAACCCCCGAATAGATGCCCTTTGAATTTTTTGTTAGTATTTGGTCCCATTTAAAAGTTGTTTTTAAAAATTATTTGCTGATAAGCCAACGAGATTTTAAGAAATCTAAACAATACTCACTCATTTGACAGAAGTTCTCAGTATGAGAAAAAAAATCATCGGTATTGATCTATTGGTCTATTAGCTATATACAATTTACTTTATTACTACAAAATCAACAGTCCTCCTTCCTCTTAAATTTACCAACACCGTTTATATTATTTATGAGTCAAATTACACAATTTTCAAATTTTGTAGAAAAATATTAAACCTGCAAAATTGATTATTAACAATGGACCTTAATATTTGCTTTGTAACATGTAGGTTTGTAAAGTTAAATGTACTTTATACACACATGATTCACATTTGCCAATTTGGAAGGACTCACAACAAATAGACAGTGTTATTCTTTATAATATAACATGTGATCACATTTTTTATTTAACTTTGTAATTCATACTGGCAAATATACATAGTTGGAACTCTTGCCTGTCGATAGGTTGGATTCTAACGATCGTTGAATGAAGAAGAATGCATAACGAGGACCCTTACCTACCGCCCCCCTCCCCCCCCCACCCAGACCCAGTGGTTAAGCCCGAGGTCGTTTAACCAGTTCCCACTCGAACACCGAAGTAAAGCAGAATCGGGCGTGGTCAGGGGTCGAGTGGGTGACCGCTTAATTCTGAAACTTACTAATACCGCTGGTAAGAGCAGATGTAGGGTTTGAGAGCTAGTGTAACGACTTCGTTCTCCTCGACGTCTGCTCGCCAGTTTGGGTTAGTGGAGGAATCTATATGACTGTCAAAGTAGCACCGTCCTTTCGGATGGGACGTTAAGCCGTTGGTCCCATTGGAACTTTTCGAAAGGTGTTGGCTACGTGCCTGTACTGGGTTTCCCCTCCTCCCTTCTGTTCATACTTCATCCTCATCTATCATAACTCATCGTATCGAATAGCCAAAGTGCATTAATAAGAGACGTTAAGCAAAATCCAATCAACCAATCTACCGCCCAGCTATACTAATCACAACCCACAATTTCGTGTTATCCATGTCTTTCACAACATGAGCGAACGCTTGTTTGTGTTCAAACTAAAAAAATGCTGTCTTTGATCACCTGGCAAACACTCATGCCACCTGCAGGGACCCCAGCACATATCATATTGGCGGTGATAATATTGCATCTTAAGTATAGGTACGAGCTCTGGCAGGAGGGTGCAGGGCCACATTGTGTCCATACTGGTACATTTACAGCATATAGCAAAGTAGGGATGGTGCCTCCAGACTGCAAACACAAACATAATTATACATTGCATAATATTGTTTAATGCGAAAGATATATATTTCTCCCACAAAGCTTCCGGTTAAACCGTGTGCAGATACATAACCGAATTTCAAACAGAATATTTGTCCATAATGAAAAATAAAACAAAACACAAACCAGTGCAATTTTGAACACAATATTATATATATATATATATATGTGTATGTACAATACTAAGTTCTTGGGTAAAACCACGTCGAAATGATGAACCAGTGCAGAGACTAGGCGTCCACCGACGTTTCGTCTGATCTAAGTCAGACATCATCAGGGTGAAGATCATGATGTTTTTTGGACTATACACTACTCAAAATAAAACAAAGATTACAATATTTCAAAGGTTAATCAACCTCCTTCATCAGGTTTTTAATGACAGTTGAAACAAGACAACAGAATGGGCTTTAAAACAAATAAACAATGCCAACTAAACAAATCAAATTACACCAATCCACCAAAGAATCATAATAATAAATGTGGTTGTAGTTGTTGTTGTAACATAAAAGAACTTATAAAATTTACAAAACAAACAAGAAGAAGAAACATTATGGCTTATTAGTTACAAAAACTTTCCAAATTCCAGGAAAATCAATGCTAGGTGCACTTATCACATTATTACTAACAGACATCAATGCAGCCTCTTTAAGTTTACGTTTATGTGGATTGGCTTCATGAAGGATAATGGATGAGTTGTTCCAATCCACATAATGGTGATTTTCATAAACATGTTCTGCTAATCTAGAGGAACATACTTTATGCTGCGTGACGTTGTTCTTATGCTCCTTCAACCTCACCTCAAGAGGTCTCTTTGTCTCTCCAATGTACGCGGCACCACATTGACACGGTATTGAGTAAACAGCATTCTTGGACAATTGGGATTCGTTCTTGGGTTTAGTAACTGTTAATATACTTCTTAGGGTAGTAGGTGATTGAAAAACAGTACGAATCCCAAAAGGAGATAGAAGACGTCTGACTTTTTCGGACAAATTCGGATAATAATCAAGAACTATCCAAGTGAAGTGTTAAAGAAAGTGATGAAATCCGTTTCAACAGCTGTTGTGTAGCAAAATAATAGTCAAGCTCCTATTCCACCACAAATTCTGAAAACAGAAGTTCTTGATTATTACCCGAACTTGTCCAGAAAAAGTCAGACGTCTTCTATCTCCTTTTGGGATTCGTACTGTTCTTTCAATCACCTACTACCCTAAGAAGTATATTAACAGTTACTAAACCCAAGAACGAATCCCAATTGTCCAAGAATGCTGTTTACTCAATACCGTGTCAATGTGGTGCCGCGTACATTGGAGAGACAAAGAGACCTCTTGAGGTGAGGTTGAAGGAGCATAAGAACAACGTCACGCAGCATAAAGTATGTTCCTCTAGATTAGCAGAACATGTTTATGAAAATCACCATTATGTGGATTGGAACAACTCATCCATTATCCTTCATGAAGCCAATCCACATAAACGTAAACTTAAAGAGGCTGCATTGATGTCTGTTAGTAATAATGTGATAAGTGCACCTAGCATTGATTTTCCTGGAATTTGGAAAGTTTTTGTAACTAATAAGCCATAATGTTTCTTCTTCTTGTTTGTTTTGTAAATTTTATAAGTTCTTTTATGTTACAACAACAACTACAACCACATTTATTATTATGATTCTTTGGTGGATTGGTGTAATTTGATTTGTTTAGTTGGCATTGTTTATTTGTTTTAAAGCCCATTCTGTTGTCTTGTTTCAACTGTCATTAAAAACCTGATGAAGGAGGTTGATTAACCTTTGAAATATTGTAATCTTTGTTTTATTTTGAGTAGTGTATAGTCCAAAAAACATCATGATCTTAAACCAGACCTACTCTAAAATTGTTTCACCTTTGTAATATCATCAGGGTGACTGTGACTTCACGATGGTTAAAGTCACACTGTGTCACAAAGAAACAAAAAGTTACTGTGTGTGTCCTAGTATTTGTACATACAACCGGCGGCGAAAACCTACAACAATATATATACATATAAATTATGCACAATTTATGTAGTTGTTTAACGTCTATCCTATTCCTGTATTCTAATTATTTATTTATTAATTATAATGTTTACATTTTTTGTCATAAAAACTTATTTACAATGGAGGACTAACAAAAAGATTTAAGTACCCTAAATTAATGCAAAACTAAATAATAAATGTGCAATTTAGCCAAATTTGAAATAATAGTAACGATTACGATTATTACTCATACAGCCACATGATATTGTCTGACAGTTCATTTCAAGTTCACGATGTTTATATCGTGATATTTACATTATATGAACGTTTTAAGAACATTTGTGAGTTAACATTAAAAGCGTAATGATTACTGAATCTTCTAAGAACATGCATTTTCAAATATTCATTCGACATTACGTTTTGAATATTCATACAATGTGTTATAATAATATATAATGATAAAACGTTCTATGAACATTAAATACGTAACTGTGTTTGAACATTTAAAAAAATTAAATTAGAAAGATATGGCAGCGCTCTGTCTCAAATGCATGTGAATAAATTCATATTTATAACGGTTAAATAACGTAATGTTTATAAAATATTCCTTCAATATGAATATGATATTCTTCTTTGAACAATTGAATTCTCAACTTTTTTGCTGCGTGAAGTAGCTTGTTCTGACCTGTCTGTGCTCATTCGACGATCAGTCGTCGGGAGAGGAAGATGTGTATGTGTGGTCGTTATGTTTAAACATGACTTAAAAAAAGGTGTGAAAAGGGTCATTGCGCCGCTTCGCGAGTTTACACTTACTAGTGTGTGAGTTCCACGTTTCGGAACCACTGTGGGTTGCATATTCAGGACGGCTGATTGCTGAAAGTGCGTTATGTGTTTAACTGGCAGGCACCCCAATTAGGCCATATAGTACTTGAAAGTGGAATGTCACAATTGGCCAGAAATTGCATTATTTTAAAGGCAATAGATGTGGCAGTCACATAACGTTGTACTCACTGCAAAACAATGTAAGTACCTTTCACCAAATTGCTTAGGAGAGACAAATAACTATTTCAATTCTTTACATATCAGAAAGGCTTTGAGCTCCACGACCAACACCCTCCCCACCACCACCATCACCACCACAAAAAAAGACTGACATTTTGTACACACGAACAACAAAATAAATTGTAATTTTGTATGAATTAGTATAAAAGCAACATACAACAATGAGATTAAAACAAAACAATAGTGTATGAAGATTATTTTGTACAGTTATAACGGTTATCGGTCTATCAGAAACAATTTGGCTAAAGCTGCTCTCACATTGTTTGCAGTTAGTTCAACAATATTCTACTCCCACTCTCTAATTCCCCACCAAACCTTTTAGTCTCCGAAACCCCACTACCTACTCTACCTGTTTTCCTAAGCCCATGTTACACCATGTTAGATAAGTGCAAGGTCCACTGCGAGTTAAAACTTCATGGTATTTATGAATAAGCCAACCTAACATAACCTAACCTAACCGCGTAGCAGGCCATGCACTTATATCACGTGGTGTAACATGTGCTTCTTGAGCAGGTAGGTGGGGCATCGGAGAGTGGGCGAGAGTGGGGTATCGGAGACTTAAATGGTTGGTGGGGTATGGGAGAGTGGGGTATCGGAGAGCGCCCCATTGCATCATTTTAAAGACAATGGATGTGGCAGCCACAAATTCTAGTTTTTATGAATGTCACCAGCCTATCCTGTGAGAATATCCCAAGAACCTTCCTTGAATATTGATATGAATGTTTATTTAATATTATGTGGACGTTTATTTAATATTATGTGAACGTTTATTTAATATTATGTGTGCATTAATTTATTATTTTTAAATGTGTAAATATACTTATTGTTATAATCAATAAGTATTCTTAGAACATTCACAATGTCATTATATGATATATTAGGTAAACGTTTATTGAATGATAAATTTTGTGGCATTTGACCATCCAACAATGTTAATTGAATATAACTAAACTTTTTCAGAACATTGTGTGAATATTTATGATGTTCAGGGACAATATTTATAGAACGTTTAATGAAAATGGTTGTGCTGTATGAAAAGACTAACAACTTTTTTATACTGATGCCCGATGTAGGGTACACATCAGAGCTTACAGATTTGACCCTCTAGTGCCGAACTAGTTATATTGGAGCTACGACAATATTGTCAAGGGATATCCGAGGACTGTTTAAGAGGACTAAATCCCTTGCATTCGCATAAACGACTGAGGAAAACCTCTGGTCTGGATTGCCGGTCTCGACGGGATTCGAAGCAGGGACCATCCGAATCAGAGTCTCGCGCTTTACGCTTGAGTCACCCTTGTCTGTCTAGACTTTCAGCAGGTGTATTATGCTATGCGAGTCGGATGCCTAGGTAAGGAAGCAGGTCACACAGCTACTTAAAGCCAACATAGCAAGCAATGTTTGAAACATAATATGTAACCGGGTATAAAGAATTGGAGATGCGAATAATTTACAATCTCCTTTTTATAACTATAGTAATTAATTATTAGGATCGCTTTTCTAGGCAGGAGTTTTCTAACGAGATAGTGATTGTATGTACAACATATTATTGTGAAGGGGCCTACTGTATTAATATTGAGTTATGTGTTTTTTCATGATGAATGTTATTTTATTTAGTTGCATGATTTTGAAAATAATATGATTTGCAATAAAATATAAATTTAGGCCAAACCAGGTTTGTTAAGTTTACAAAAATGTAAAATGGAGAGTCTAAAATTATTTGTTAAATGTGCTCATGTATGCTTACATTTGTGCTTAACCAAGACTGAAATGATTCTCATTCCGCGATTATTTGATTTTGAAAATCAAAGAGGAGCAAAACATTATGCATTTATATTCGAAAACACACTCACAGACAGGACACCCCAGCCAGTGGAAGTTGACGTGGTACCAGCGGGAATATCCAAGCCCTGGGTGGGAAGAGCGATGTTCTTGATGTTTGTACTGTAGACGAAGGGAGTTGCTACCTGGAATCGAAACCAATTACAATTGACAACAGAGAAATTATAATGCAATAGGACATGATAGAGGTCGTTGAGCACAGCTTCTCTTAGTTCTAATGAAATGTGACTCTGCTCCACCTGAGATTCTTTCCGTGTTTATGTGTTTTATAACAATTGGTTGTATTAGTTTCCCAAAGAAGACAACCAAAATATGGTAAGAAACTATTAAAGATTGTCAGCTGATTGATTTTCTAAATTTTTTTACAATATTTTTTTCTGATAGCAGCCTTGTTATTAGTTTTCTTAATTAGGATATAATTAATGTTTGCATTATCTCAAAAAAGAAACATGTTGATACCCTTTCTATAGTATTAATTTATTTTATTAGTTAATTGTTTAATTAATTCTAACTATATTTATTGAGTTTTGCATTTTGTTACCATAACATAATAACATAACATTAAGAGGGAATGGGACACATTTGGCATTTAGCACATAGCTATTTGCTCGGCCAAGATGCATCGGAAGTATATGAAACGTTGCAAAATTGTCAAGGAAGCATATATATAAGGCATACGGTCATAGATTTTCAAAAATTTATCTTAATCAGTCAGAAAAAAATTACGAATAAAGCCAGATGTGGAGTTTTTAACAAAATCAAAATTTGTGAAAATTAATTAACTTTTAATAAATTATTTAAAAACTAAATTTCGAAATGTGTTGCTAGACAGCCCTGTATTTCCACATTCATGACATATGCTCAATATTTCAGACATCTGTGGTGTCAGTCGGCCGAGCGAACAATAATTTGCCTAAAACGTATCCTTCTCTCTCTTAATTCTTACTACATTTATTGAGTTCTTGGTGATCGCGAATAGCCATCCATTGCGCCGTCAATTTTAATTTTAAAGATAATCATGTATAGTAGGTACTGCTTTATAATCCAAAAGAATAGTGTAATTTACCTCATGTACAAATGTAATTCATGTGTAAGGGACCTAGCACCGAACCTTGTAGTACACCAACATTCACATTATAATTCTTACTTTGAATGCACCAATGTCGAAGTTTTAAGTCACCGAGCTGAAATTATCGTGTTTGATAGATTCCACAACATTGTGGATAGTTCCACCCACTGTTCGGTCTGCTGTTCCCGCCCTGATAAAAATAGTAGAAGCAAATGGATTTGCGTCGACACAGTGAGCGGAGGACAGAGCCCAGATTGGGCTGATGATCACCCCACCGCAGAAGTGGAAGGTGGCGGAACGCAAAGACACCTGAAAGAAGAATGATGATTGCATTTTGTTTAGCACAACTTTTAATAAGAATTATATAATAATCTAATTGCTAAAATAAAACGAATAAATATATAACCAAAGGTGTTGGGGTAATTTTATCCTCGGGAAAAAAGGATACACGGGGAATATTTACTAAGTAACAACTAACAGTCGATCGACAGCAACAAACGACAATAGTTAACCGAAATGACAACTTGAGTAAAAAGAGCAAGTGAGAACTGCCACCTCGAATTTTCAATACCAAGTAAATGGTAATACTTACATTGGCTGTATGTTTTCGTTTTTTACGATAAGGAAACATTTGCAGACGGCATTAAAAATGTAAAATGCGTAATTGTTGCCAAATACAGCTTATAAGCTGGTATATAGCTGCAGTCGGATGCGTGCAGCGTTGAGCCAAGCTTATAAGCTTTTTTTATTTAACAGTTGCAATGCGTCTGCCAATTTGTTTCCTTTACGTAATATAAACAACTTTATACAACTACACGGAGAAAATGTAAATAATTACTATTTAATTTGGTATTATTAAAAAATCCGAGGTGGCAGCTCACTTGCTCTTCTCACTAAAGTTGTCGTTTCGGTCGACTATTGTCGCTTGTCGCTGTCGAGCGACTGTTGTCACAATTAGTAAATAGACCCCTGACACCGTCAGATTTTTGTCTTTTCTCTACAGATATTTTGTTTCAACTCTTTTGGTCTAATTCAACATTTTGACTTAAACATAATTTCGTCTGTAATTTTTGTTTAGAATATTGTATTACGTCTATTATTTTAGAACTTCTATATTTCAAATGTAGTAATTGGTTATCCTGAGTATTATTATCTTATTTCCTAATACTGGGACTCGACAAAACAACAGTCATCAAGTCGAGCACCACACCTGGCCATAGCGAGAATAAGCAAGTAGTAACATGAAAACTAAACTAATCGACTCAACTAGGGGATCAAAAATAAATAGTGCAATATTTCTTTTAAATAGAAACAAAGCTCGAAAGTATTGGCGCTATGAAAACTTCAGATAATTATTTCTTTTAAATAGAAACAAACTCGAAAGTATTGGCGCTGCGTTCACAATTCACAGGAATGCAAAGCAATGCAATGCGTGTAATGAACTTCGACACTTTGACGACCATATAAAACATTCAAAGTTACATAGCACCTACTTGAGGTTTACCCAGCAGATGTAAAATTCCAAAAGATAATTTGTTTCTGAAAAATGTAGTTAAGATAAATAAAAAATTTAAATTTGATATCATTTTAAAATAAATATTTGAGAATTACATACTACTAAAATTGTTTAAGGATGGAAAAGCTTAATATAATTACTCTTGAAAATGTTATGTACACATACCTAAATGTGGTGTTTATTACAATGTATGGGGGCGAGAAACGTGATTGGTTGTGATAAGACTTACCTGCCACGGGTGGTCGGCAATGTTCGCAAGAGTGCCGCCAACGATTTTATTCATCCAACAACGGTACCACTGTGAATCACAAATCTATTTTAACCAACTAAACCTCTCATTACTATTGTTATAAGTTTTTTTTTAGTAACTTAATGAAATGTATGTACAAAACAAAAATCAGATTATATTAACATAACGTGCAGGTTCTTTCCATTACAAGTATAAGAACAATAAAGTGTGTAGGGCCTATAAAAGTATTTAGAAAATAAATAATCGATATAATGGGGTATTCACCCGCTAAACGAGAAAAAAATCGTCTAACTAGTTATGAATTTAGAAAGTAAAAGACAAATTTTTTGGTCTACCATGACCAGAAAAAAATTGTCAAACTTGGATATTTTCGAGCTATGTTCGTCCTATCGGCAAAAATGTTCCATAAAAATAATATGGGGACGATATTAATGCCGCGTGACCTTGGAGAATTTGGATCCGAAAAAATTGGCTGTAATAGAGAATTTGCATAAGTTTCCGATATCGGTAAAAGTATGTGCAATATGTACATTTCCGTCGAAAAATTATATAAACGTTAATTTAAGGTTTTTAAGATTGAGGGTCAATATTTGACATTTTAAATTTCCTGCACATTTATTTTGAAACGGCTGCCTACGTCACCGGCCTTCATGACGAACACGGCCGCCTAGATAAACGGCAAAATTCCCTCCTTTTACCAAAGTTTTTGGTTCATACAACAATGGTTAACAACAAACAACAGTTGATGTCCTTTTCCAAACATTATTATCAACATTGTGTTTTTACTAAAAATCAATTAAAAATACAGTTAGAAGCTTACGTTGTGATATACTAAATGTATAAAATAAAATTTTAAGCTAATTAGAACATGTGCTTCTTCAGCCAAGATAATCTCCGAAAGTAAAGTAAATCGAGTAACTTGACATATCGTTACGTGATTGGTTGATTGGTATCATGAAGGCTAGTGACGTATGACTCGTTTTTCCCGCCAAAATATGTAGGAAACTTTCACCCTTATTTTATAAATGAAAATATTCTCAAAATCAAGAAAATAATATATTTTTGTGTAAAGGAAGGTGGCCTTAACCCAGTAAAACCATCAAATAATGTTATGCAAATTCCCTATTGACGTAATCGGCAGCCTTTTCTGTAAATCCGCTAGATTTTGTTTTGTAACTTGGGACAAAAGGTTCGGTCAAATATGCTGTTTTCGAAGAAAGGTGTGATTTTGGAAGGCATATTTTTGGGTTTTTGATTGTATATTTGTGCACAGTTTCAAGACATGAAGAGTCATTTAGTGTTATTGTTAGAACGAAGCTCTAGTATCGATGTGGAAAAAAAGAAATTCCCAAAACACCAATTTTCGCCAATTTCAGGATCCAAAAACTTTTAAAAATCAAAATCGTGTTCTTTTTTAACCCGTTCAGACCTCACGCACATTTAAATGTACATCAACTTTTAAATTTAAATCCGAGTAAAAATATGTTTTATATTTAATTTGACCCCACTTTTCTAAATACATTTTCCCCCATGCCTAAAGGACAAAAAGTAATTTTTTTAATAGAAGATTAAAACTATTTATCTGTAAAAAAAGGCTAAATACATGAAAAATTTGGTTTGTCTCAGAAAAAATAAAAATCTTAAGCATTGCTATTAATTGCGATACAAACAATACGAAATAATAAGCATTTCATTTTTAATCTAGTTTTAGGAATGTGTTTCAAATTTCAAATTGTATTAAAAATGAAGATTTGATTCAAAATCCAAAAATTCCAAAAATTCCGTAAAAAACAAGTTTTTTTATTTGGAAAAACACATAAAATGTGAAGAACAAAACTGGAAATTATTCGGGTATAGAAACTGATATAAGCAGGAAAATCAATATACTAAAGTACAAAAGTTCAAACAAAAATACTCTGCAAGTCAAACAAATATTCCATGAACTTTTTAATGATTTTGTGGAATAAACAACACTTTTGTAGTGATACCTACATTATCACATTATTAACTCATTCCAAGTAGAATTAAATAACATTAAATTATCCTGGTGTACTTAACACAAAGGCAAAAACACACTTATCATATTCGGGTATAGAAACTGATATGAGCAGGACAATCAATAAACTAAAGTACAAAAAGTTCAATCAAAAATACTCTGCAAGTCAAAAAAATAATCCATTAACTTTTTAATGATTTTGTGGAATAAACAACACTTTTGTATCTCGATTTGTTTCGTCGGGAAACACTATCGTAGGTATGATTGTTATTATTTACTACAATTTAGAAATAAAGAAGTCCGCCCCAACCGGGAATCGAACCACGGATCTCCTGGATTCCAGACAGGCGTCTTAACTACAATTCAGAGATTTAAATGTACCCGTCCTGATGGTCAAGTGGTTAAGACGCCTGTCTGGAATGCGGGAGATCCATGGTTCGATTCTCGGTTGGGGCGGACTTTTTTAATTTCTGAATTGTAGTAAATAATAACAATCTACACCTACGGAAGTGTTTCCCGACTAAACAAATCGAGAAATAAACCCCCGCTCATACCTGCGTAAAGGTAATGACATTATAATTAATGTTTGGTGGTCAGTTCAAAGGCAGCAGATATTCGTTGCAGTACTGTTCCATCCATTCAGATGTATAATGCAAGTACAATAATTATTCAGAGTTTAAAATGTTCCCGTCCGGATGGTCTAGTCTTTAAGAACCGTGGTTCGATTCCCGGTTGGGGCGGACTTTTTTAATTTCTGGATTGTAGTAAATAATAACACTTTTGTAGTGATACCTACATTACACATTACTAGGTAAACGTTAAAGTCCCGCCGCGTTGATGGATGAGCGTAAGTTTTTAATTTGCGTGGGACTACTTTTCCTTTGCAAGTGCTTTGTAAATGTATTGTACGTGTTTGTTGTCACGTTTCTATTGTTACTTGTTAATTGTTATTATAAACCTTTAAACAAATCATATTAAAACATTTATTTCTATGGATTCTGGCTAACTTTTTCAACTTTTTCTTTCAAAAAGGTACTTCATTACCATAACTTTAATGTTCATGTAAAATATGAACGTTGTAGCCCCACCCGTTTGGTCAAAATCGGACCAAATGTCACGAAAATATCGTACTAAAAAACGAATAAAATCGTAAAAGTACGATATTCGTTAAAAATATTTCTTCGATTGTAACCAAAAACGTGACACGTCCAAGTTCAGAGATTTCGAAGGTCCCCTCCAATTTTCATTAAGATCGCATATGCCGTTTGCCCGGAATCGTGCGAACAAACAGCCAAAAAAAAAGAAACAACAAACAAACAAACAAAAAAACAAAAAACATTGGAGCTACATATTTTGAGGGGTCAGTGAAATTGAAGTCTTCGCTTCGCTCATCCAATTAACTCATTCCAACTAGAATTTAATAACATTAAAATATCCTGGTGTGCTTAACATAAAGAAAAAGCAAAGCCCGTCCTTGTATATTAGGTTTTTATACCTACAGGGCGGTGGTGTTTGTGCCGTTGTTGCTCCCATCACAGCCACCAGCAGCACACAAATACTCAGCTGCATCATGGTTGTACTCTGGTTGGACGAAAAAGAGGAGAATGATACTTTTTTTGATGAACATTCAAGTTTGAAACGGCCTTCTAGCAACGGGTAGCTTTATAATTGACCTTGGGAATTTCATAATGCTTTGATGTGTATAATAACAATTTTTTTTCTACAATATACGCTTAAGGTTTTTGATGCGAAATCAGTGAACATAGATATATTTTTGAAAGCGATACAAAGATGACACAAACTTCTATTTTTTTTATATTTAATGAAAATTAAAACGATTTTGTTTACATACCTCGAATTATTTCATATGATTCAGAGGTTTAATCAGTATTGAATGGTTAAGGAATTTATAAAATTGATTAGTACTTGTCTTCAAAATCGTCTGATGCATCAGTCACCACATAAGAAAGCTTACAGGTGGTGCAGCTATTTTTTGTTATAAAAACGGAACTAACGAATCATGGCAGATCCACGTGAGCTCGGTTGTTCGCATTTCAATAAGCTAATCCTGGTGATATTTTGGTAATAATATGAATTCCAAGCCCGTCCTTTGGGGTGGTTTAAACAAAAGCCATTTATATTCAATATGATCAACACCAACAACTCATATTTTTGAGCGGGTACATGAAACATAATAATAAATAATAAGATGTCGGTGATGTGTTCTTCGATTTTCTCATCTAAAATCACTCAGATAGTGCAAATTTGCTTGTGACTGGATCTGTCAAGCACGCAGTGGCGTATCTAAGGGGGGCGGACCGGGGGGACATCCCCCCCCTTTTGAAAAAAAAAGTGTAAAGGAGAAATTAAAATAACTACAAATTACCATCTGACTCACAAGAGGATTTAAGTAGATACAAAGTTGTGTATTGTGATGCTTTTAAAACGCACAGATTTTCACCAAACTGACCTTGAAAGAGAAAATTTTTAGATTATAAAAACAGGATTTTAGATAAAAAGTTGGTGCGATGCTTTAAAAAACGCACAGATTTTCACCAAAATTACCTGAAATAAAAAACTTTTATTATATACTACAATTCAGAAATTAAAAAAGTCCGCCCCAACCGGGAATCGAACCACGGATCTCCCGCATTCCAGACAAGCGTCTTAACACTAGACCATCAGGACGGGAACATTTTGATCTCTGAAATGTAGTTGCATTATACATCTGAATGGATGGAACAGTACTGCAACGAATACCTAAAGCGTAAAGGTAATGACATTATAATTAATGTTTGGTGGTCAGTTCAAAGGCAGCAGATATTCGTTGCAGTACTGTTCCATCCATTCAGATGTACAATGCAACTACAATTCAGAGACCAAAATGTACCCGTTCTGATGGTCTAGTGGTTAAGACTGTCTGGAATGCAAGAGATCCGTGGTTCAAATCCCGGTTGGGGCGGACTTTTTTAACACCTACGGGAGTGTTTCCCGATTAACCAAATCAAGAAAGAAAACTTGTGGATTAAAAACAGGATTTTAGTAGATAAAAAGTTGGCAATGCTTTAAAACGCACAGATTTTAACCAAAATGACCTTGAAATAAAATTCTTTTGGATTAAAAACGGGATTAAAGTAGATAAAAAGTAGGTCATTGTGATGTTTTAAAACGCAAAGATTTTCACCAAAATGACCTTGAAGAAGAAAATGTTTCCGAGGGCCTTCGGCACATCAATGAAAAAAATGATTGAACCCCCCCTTTATGAATTCCTGGATACGCCACTGCAAGCAAGGGTCAGAAGAGTGGTGCATTATTTCCCCATTTCGGACGCGCCCTAAATATATTTTTTTGACTAACACAATCTATTCAAGATTATGTATGTGCGCCTAGGTGATTAGGTAATGTTTAGTTTGACAAGAAATCACAATTTCATCAACATTCCATGTAATCGTATTGATGATATTTTTCCATTAACCGAATTCAAGAAATCTACAACAAATTTTTAGCCATTTAAACAGTTAATAATATCAACAACCTAACCAATTAAAAATGTTAGATCATTTTATTTCATTATTACTTTTACTTTTAAATTTCTGAGTATTTCATAATTAATCACTCTTTGTTATATTTTTGTATTTGTTTTTCGATTTGGATTTATTGCACGTATTTAATGATTGTAAAATATTTTTGTATTGTTTGAAAATATCCTTAATGTGAATTTGAAGTATGTAATAACTTGGCAAGTGTGGTTTTATATCCATTGTCAAAGTAAGATCATTCAACACACAAAAATACAAACAACAGCAAACAATTATGAATGTTTAATTTTTTTAACCATGAATAAGAATATGTTGATGGTGAAAATTTGAAAATTGTCTTATTGTTTGTTGCACCATATAATGAAGTATACTTACAAGCCTCCAAGACTGTTAGCTGCTCTGCTGACAAGTTCAAAGATTGCTGAATGAGTTATTGCTCTTTTGTTATCGAAGTCTAGTTTATATATAAGTCCGTCTTGTAACTCAAGAACAATAAGTAATGCCGAAAAACGAATCAAGGTAATATACTAACGTCAATACAGCTCAGGTTAAAGTTGGCCAATGCCGATGAAGCATAATTAATTAATAATCCATTGTACGTAGATTGCAAGATGAAAAACAACCATTAACAATGACAATTTTTAAATTATTCACGATATGTGCATAACAATTTGATCCCATATCCCGCAATTATTTTGTAATTGTACAACAGCCAAAGACGTAATATTGGGTGAAGGTGATCCCCATAATTTGAGATGATTGTAATTGGATGAGCGTAGCAAGCGAAGCGAAGATTCCATTTCACTACACTGGAGAAAAAATCCGGAATGTTTTTTTTTTGTTTTTTTTTCTGTTCGTTAACACGATTTTGGCAAAATTGACACTCCAATTGCGAAGAAATTTTCTGGAGACCTTCGAAATCTCTGAACTTAGAACTACTACGTTTTTGAGCGCAATCGAAAAATTATTTCTCATGAAAATCGCAATTTTACGATTTTTTTCGATAAAAAAAAAATTTCTTCCACTTATAACACCTACATGCTTTATTTGATTTTAATGATTTTTTCACAGAACCATAATTTTATGAATTTTTTATTATAATTTATTTTTTATAAGAAATAATTATTAGATTGCGCTCAAATTTCACACGAATATATAAATTCATAAAATTAAGGTTCTGTGAAAAAATAATTGAAATCGAATAAAGCATGTAGGTGTTATGTCTAAGAATTTTTTAAATCGAAAGAAATCGTAAAATTGCGGTTTTCATGAGAAATAATTTTTAGATTGCGCTCAAAAACGAGGCAGTTATAAGTATAAAAATTTAGAAGGCCTCCATAAAATATCATGGCAATTGGAGTATTGGTTTAGCCGGAATCGTGTTAACAAACACACAAAAATACAAAAAGGTAAAAAAGAAAAAAAACATTCCGGATTTTTTTCTCCAGTGTAGTGAAATTAAATCTTCGCTACGCTCGTTACGCTCATCCAAATAATTCAAAAATAAAATTTTACTTCATTTACCGAGTCGACTTTTCCTATTCAAAAACATTTTTGGGAACTTTTCCTCCTTCCACTTGTATTCGATTGATATGAATCCGTGTGCATGTGCAATCTATCGCAGTGTACCGTGAGGAGAGACTTGAATGTGGTAGAAAGCGAAGAGTGGTGGCAGGAGAGAAGAAGATGGAGGAGCTAGGCCTATCTTCAATGCTGACGCAACGCAGAGTTGGACGTGGCAACAGGTAGTGATGACCTTAACACAAATATTTGTATTTTCCGTCATTTAAAAGTAAAATATTATTTTGTACCATCTTATTAATATTAAAAAGGCAGTGGTTTTCTTCTGGGATATCGCCAACCATCTAAGGAAAAATCACATCGTCGCATCGTTCTAAATTTAAATATGTTTTTTATCCATTACTAATTATCATAACGTATGATTCCCATGTTATATACAGCCAAAATAAGTTAAACTTTGATAACTGAGGGGCCTATTGAGAGAAGGAGCTATGCTTAGGTAAAAAAATTAAGGTAACAAATTTAGTTTTGCAAGTTTTCAGTTGTTTAAACTGTTATGTCTTAATTAATGTATATATAACTTTTATTTCTAAAATTATATTTAGAAATAAAGCTATTCATAAAAAAAATGATACAGCAGTTTTAACAATAAAATCTTTCTAAATTGAAATTTTTCCATGTGGCATCTCTCAATGCCCCTCGTTAAAATGGCTAAAATTGACCATATTCGTGGAATGATCCTAGTATTTTGATAATCTAATAATGTAGGGCTGTCCATGTAGGCATATGTTTTATAGACAACTATGTAAAGACTTATATTCATCGGATTCTTTCCGGCCGAGCGAACAGCTATTTGCCATGTTATAAAGGACGAACCGGCGGGCTGGGAGAGAAGTTGAGACCCTGTACGATTTACCCTAGAGACCTGGCTAAGCTACCTTGCCCAGTCCAAGCAGGGACGCCAAGAGAGGAACGTTCCAGCGAAACGGTCTGAAGGTTCGATGTCGAGCCAATGCTTGAGGTGAAACTGCTCTTTCACATACATGGACCAATCCCTTTCGGGATCAAAGTCACTGACAGTACTGAGACGGATTTCGTTCAAGTTTGTTGCTCCTTGTGACACAGCCTCCTACCGTTGTTCCACTGGTATTCCCTATCTCTAACGTCACAAGCACGGACCCGCGAGGTCCTAGAGAGAGGAACCTGCCAGCGAAACGGTCTGAAGGTTCAGTGTCGAGCCAATGCTTGAGGTGAAACTGCTCTTTCACATACATGGACCAATCCCTTTCGGGATCAAAGTCACTGACAGTACTGAGACGGATTTCGTTCAAGTTTGTTGCTCCCTGTGACACAACCTCCTACCGGTTTCCCGATTCCCACTCTACGTTGCAACTGTCTCAAATGTCCTACCAGGTATCTGGCCGG
>JAMZAV010002903.1:0-67250 GCA_024449915.1 Sweltsa coloradensis
GCGGAAAGGTTTCTAGAGGCCAACTTCATTCAAATCCTCTATCGCGCCCTATCAAGACATTGCTCAGAAAAACATTGAAAATTCGTCCGCGAACGCCACTCTCAAGCCCTCAACATGGGCCCCTTGCCAAGAAAGCGCGGGTGCGTCCACAACTTCCGACCGATGACGACTCTCATGCCTGCCTTTCATCTCTGTGTTGATGTCCAATCAAAACATTACTCATCCACAGTATGTACGTTAACATTGTCATTCTAATCGTTTAAAATGTTGTGTCAAACCAAACATTCTTATGATAAGTACGTAATCATCTTCATGCTACATGCTACTTATTAAGGCTATTGTACCGCCTCTGGCCGATAATTTAAAAGTCGGAGAAACATGTCTGAAAAGTTTGCTGAATGAAAGACGGCTTTTAGTCCGTGGAACAAGCGTAAAAACATTTCAAATCCGGAAACCAGCACCAAAATTTAGGAGCAGGTAAAAGACATATTTTAGAATGTTATTTTCACGGGGGACACGCATGGTAGCAAATAAGTCACCTGTCATGGCGTCCACAAGATGGCCGCCAAAATAATTCTTAAAATTGCTGTAACTCAAGAAGTAATCATCAGATTTGGATAAACTAAGTTTTGTTTTATTCGGTTTTTAATGCTCTACAAAAATGTCATTAGAAATTTGGCCGTAAATACAATAGTTTTAATTATATTTATATATTATTACAATGTATTGCAATTATAGCACTTTTTGGTATATATCTAATTATTTATACGTAAAATTTGCTAGATTGTCATAAAATTTTCAGAATATACTAAAATAACGCCAATAGATCCAAAATTTAAAGTCCCGAAACGTAATTCCTGTAACTTTTTGATTAATTAATTAATTAAATTAAGCATTAATTAAATCCCAATTAGAAGTTTCTTATTCACTTACCAAAGTCACGTAGTGTATCACATAAGAACAATATGACCACAATGAACCAAAAAAATATTAGTTCCAAAAATTAATTCCAATCACTTTCCTATTAATTCAATTTATTCAATTAATTAAAAATAATGACAATAATCTCAATAAATTTTGTAAAATTAACACAATGTAGTCGACCTTGGAATCATTTTAAAGCTTGTTTTAAGGCGAATAAATGAAATGAAAAAAATAATTAATTAAATTAATTAATCACCGAATTAATTACATTTTAGTTAAATAATTCCACTTTTGACATATGTATTGTTATGTATACCTAAAACTCGATCAATCGTCATAAAAATATACTACTTTACTGACATAATGCCAATGAATCCTAATTGTCATGTCCCGAAACAAAATTTTTATAACTTACCGATTAATTAAGAAATTAAATAAAGAATTACTTATATCTCAATAATTGTTATTGTCACTCAATTAACACATACAAAATGCCAACAGAAGTATCAAATATAAACAATGCGAGTATAATTTTAAAAATTTATAGTCCCAAATTCAGTTCATGCTACTTTCCCGTTAATTGAATTAATGAATGAATAAAATTAATTGATTTAATCACCATTTGTTGTGTAAAATTAGCACAGCCAAACTGGGAACCATTTGCAAGCTTATTTTACAGGAAAATAATTTTGTGGGAAATTTAATTAACAGAAAAGTAGCATAAACTTTATTTTGGGACTATAAATTTTTAAAATTATACTCGCATTGTTTATATTTGATACTTCTGTTGGCATTTTGTATGTGTTAATTGAGTGACAATAACAATTATTGAGATATAAGTAATTCTTCATTTAATTTCTTAATTAATCGGTAAGTTATAAAAATTTTGTTTCGGGACATGACAATTCGGATTCATTGGCATTATGTCAGTAAAGTAGTATATTTTTATGACGATCGATCGAGTTTTAGGTATACATAACAATACATATGTCAAAAGTGGAATTATTTAACTAAAATGTAATTAATTCGGTGATTAATTAATTTAATTAATTAATTTTTTCATTACATTTATTCGCCTTAAAACTAGCTTTAAAATGATTCCAAGGTCGACTACATTGTGTTAATTTTACAAAATTTATTGAGATTATTGTCATTATTTTTAATTAATTGAATTAATTGAATTAATAGGAAAGTGATTGGAATAAATTTTTGGAACTAATATTTTTTTGGTTCATTGTGGTCATATTGTTCTTATGTGATACACTACGTGACTTTGGTAAGTGAATAAGAAACTTCTAATTGGGATTTAATTAATGCTTAATTTAATTAATTAATTAATCAAAAAGTTACAGGAATTACGTTTCGGGACTTTAAATTTTGGATCTATTGGCGTTATTTTAGTATATTCTGAAAATTTTATGACAATCTAGCAAATTTTACGTATAAATAATTAGATATATACCAAAAAGTGCTATAATTGCAATACATTGTAATAATATATAAATATAATTAAAACTATTGTATTTACGGCCAAATTTCTATGACATTTTTGTAGAGCATTAAAAACCGAATAAAACAAAACTTAGTTTATCCAAATCTGATGATTACTTCTTGAGTTACAGCAATTTTAAGAATTATTTTGGCGGCCATCTTGTGGACGCCATGACAGGTGACTTATTTGCTACCATGCGTGTCCCCCGTGAAAATAACATTCTAAAATATGTCTTTTACCTGCTCCTAAATTTTGGTGCTGGTTTCCGGATTTGAAATGTTCCTATAGTTTTAGCAGCTTGTTCCACGGACTATTTTAAAATAACAGAAAAAAAATTCTGAATTTTTTGGGCTGGACATAACCTCACTTTTGGAAATTATATTTAGATTTTTGGACAAAAGTGTGAACTACAAGACTAGTTCAAAATTAAATTTAGAGAATCGGTTTTCTGGACATAGTTTCTAAACACCTTTAGCTACAACTTACAACTTTTTCTCGAGAAGCCTACCCTGGGCCCCTACTCTGTAACTTGAACCGAGTTGGATCCGTAGGTAATCGCACGAATCGAGCTCGTGAGTGATGAGTCACTGTGAGTTTATCATGGTTAACACTAAACAGACTGGTGACGCATCGCTTTCGAGTTCAATTCGTGCGATTACTTAACGGATCCAACTCCGTTAAAGTTACAGAATAGGGGCTCTGGTAGCCATGCATGCCCCTCTTTCTCACTATAGGTATATTGGAGTTAGGATCATTGTGAAAAGATGTCCGAGGGCAGTTTAAGAGGACACAATCCTCGGCATTCATATTAATGATCGAGGAAAACTTTGGAAAAAACTTCAGTCAGGATTGCCGGTCTCGACGGGATTCGAATCCGGGACCTTCCGAATCAGAGTCGCGCGCTTCACGCTCGAGCCAACACTGTCGGTTAGCATGGGACTTAGAAATTTAGTTACTTTCATAGAAATTCACACCAAAATTTTGGCGAAAATTCAAACTTCGGCCAGCTTATAAGTACTCTGTACTATTTCTCGATTTGGTTAGTCGGGAAACACTCCCGTAGGTGTAATTGTTATTATTTACTACAATTTAGAAATTAAAAAAGTCCGCCCCAACCGTTTCATCTTCAGATGTACTATAATGCAACTACAATTCAGAGTTTAGAGTTTACCCGTCCTGATGGTCTAGTGGTTAAGACGCCTGTCTGGAATGCGGGAGATCCGTGGTTCGATTCCCGGTTGGGGCGGACTTTTTTAATTTCTGAATTATAGTAAATAACTACTCTGTACTAGGCACTGGTGCTTCAAGGGGATGCATTTTCTGCATTCATCCCTCCCACCAAGAAAATGCTCTGAATAGTATGCTTTCGCTGCAATAAATAGAAATATAAAAGTCTCAACTATAACTTTATTTTTCTTTGTCAATTATCTTATATTTTATTTGCTACATTTGTAACGTATTATAACTTAATTTAATATTTTTGCTAACCATCACAGCAAATAGTAACAATGAGTTCGGATTACTAAACGTTGCGTTGTGAATTGTATGCGGTGCAATACGTCATGGGTGTCTCTGATTCATCAGGTCTCCGGTTCAAAGTTTTTATCTAGGATTTTCTTCAGTCGTTTGGCGAATACAAAGGATTGAGTCCTCTACTACAGGCATCGGGTATCCAAATACCAAATTCAAATAACGTTGCAACCTGGGCATGGTTATTCACGAGTAATTTGTTTTAAAAATATTCTTTTCTCATAATAGTATTGACCAGTTACTAACTAAAAACTACCGAATGCGGTGGCAATATTTTGAAATTGTAGGAGAAAACATTTGAGCAACTTTTTTCAGCACACAGCAGCTGTGCATGCAAACTCCTGGACAGAGCTCCAGCAACCAACATTTTAACAGACGAAATTACATCAAAATCAAGTAAATGAGGCAGCGGTAACAAAACATTTCCTCTCATCATCAGTCATGATATTATTCCTCTAGAAGGATTTCGACGATGTGTCTCTAGAGGCCGGTGCACACAACTTCCTAAGTGTAAGGTTTAATAGAGACACTAAACATTAAACCAGCCAATGAGAAGCCAATGGTGGCTCGCGAACTAGAAACGTAGGTAATAGAAAAAAAATTTCTTAGACCCTAAACCAATAAAACCTACAACCTTAGTAAAGTGTGTGCAGCGGAGTGACATGACATGACGCTCAGTCCCCTATCCTTCACCCCGAGCTCTAGGGTGCCGATTAGAAGCCATCATGAAGAGGGAAATTCCACAAAGATACTTCAGCTAGTTTGCTTATATGCCGATTTAAGTGGATGTGGGGTTGTGTTTGTTGTTGAGCGGATGGGCGAGCACCGCCGTATGAATGTAAATATGTATGCACAAATGTATGTACATTTAGACGTCTGTTTCCCCCTTTATGATGGCTTCTAATTGGCACGCTCCTCGCGGCCATACTGAGAGTCTAGCTTATTAATTAAATGTCTTTGGTGCCGCTGGCTTAATGCGGTGTAGCTCTTTACCTTGGCATGGCGATGAACGCTTCGTCCTTCCATATCTGCGTCCTGGTCGCTATGACGTTCTTTGCCTCGAACCTGCCCGACTGCAGGTAGACGTGCTTAGTTGTCGGGCAGGGCCACTGCAGGTTGGCGCCGTTCAACAGGTAGGTGTGGTCCGTGAGCAGGTGCTTGTCACAGAAGGGGGAGGTGAGATGGACGTTCAGAGCCACGCCCAGTAGGAGGAGCCACGGGGTCATTGATGAGCCTGAGTCACAGAAGGGGGAGGTGAGATGGACACTCAGAGTCACGCCCAGTAGGAGGAGCCACGGGGTCATTGATGAGCCTGAGTCACAGAAGGGGGAGGTGAGATGGACGCTCAGAGCCACGCCCAGTAGGAGGAGCCACGGGGTCATTGATGAGCCTGAGTCACAGAAGGGGGAGGTGATATGGACGCTCAGAGCCACGCCCAGTAGGAGGAGCCACGGGGTCATTGATGAGCCTGAGGACATTTGAGTTTAGCACTAGGGAATCAACACTATGGTCAATGTTATTTACGGTAGGCGCCCCTAGGATACTCTATTCTGAAATCAAAGATGATTGGCATTCCCCTTGATATTCTCACAACTGGCGAGTGATGCTATTTGATGAAATAACATCACTTATAATTAATCAACACTAATCAACACTTATCAACACTAATCAACCAACCTTATCAACACTAATCAACACTAATAAACACTATAATCAACACTTATCAACACATGTGAACACTAATCAACACTAATCAACACTTTTCAACACACATCAACACACATCAACACTTATCAACACCTATCAACACTTATCAACACTAATCATCACTAATCAACACAATGTTCTTTTGCTTTATTCCAAAACGTCCCCAACGCTGGTCGCGAAGTCACAAGTGGCCACAGTGAAGGTCGTTCCGTCACTGATGCCGAGGATATTCGAAATAATTCGCACAGTGTGGTGACACTTTTGAAGGGTATTCACCCGCTTAAGTTCAAATTTATATAAATATTTTTAAATTTTGGTAGTTCCAATCGGTAAAAATGTTCCATAAAAATAACGTGTCGACGATCTTTATGCCCAGTGTTTTTTTTTTTTTTTTAATATTGGCCATTGACGTACTCTTCTATTTTTTCTGAAGTTTCTAATTACCAAGAGGGGGGTTAATTTCGGTACTCATATTTTATTTGTTTGAGTAGGTATATCAGTGCACAATTT
Source organism: Sweltsa coloradensis (assembly GCA_024449915.1). Classification (NCBI taxonomy): domain Eukaryota; kingdom Metazoa; phylum Arthropoda; class Insecta; order Plecoptera; family Chloroperlidae; genus Sweltsa; species Sweltsa coloradensis. The sequence continues at coordinate 6,164 of JAMZAV010002903.1, forward strand.
CTCGACTCAATTTTCGATGTGCCCATTTTAGATTGGTTTGATGCTCTATCTATAGTAGGCCTATATGTTTTTTTCCGTTTAAATCCAATTTAAGAAATTTACCAAAACGCCATTTTCGCATACATATTAGGATCAAAAAGCTTAATGTGTAAAATCACAGGTAGATGATATAATTGTTTTCGACAATCAGTTAAGTATTCATCTTTAGACCAGCAGGTAAAACATATTTTGGGGGGTAACAGACCCTTGAATGGAACGGGTTACAAATTTCCCGCGGAATTCGCGAAAAAGATAAGGCGTCAAGATAAAATTTGTACTATTCGAACTGTTTGCTTGGGGATTCTAGTGTATATTAATAATAATTTGAACCTTAGTGTAATATGTCGACACATTTTTATAAACTGCATTGCATTGTTTGTTATAATTATAATGTTTTAAATAATACATTTGAAATAAAAGTATATCACAACATTGAACTGACATTCTGTACTCCAAGGTTGAAAAAATAGCCTATTAAGCTAAAATTGAATTTTACATCACATTTTATAGCTTATAGTTTTAATAATAATAATTATAATATTATTATTTGTATATATCCAAATTTGTGCTTTCAGGCATATACGATCTTTTGTCAGTCAAGTGATAATTTGGATTTTAGTGTAATCTTCTAAAGTTGTTTTTGGATTTACAGTCTATCCAAAATACATATAAATAAATTTTCTGGAAACTTTGCTTCAAGATTATCAGGATATTGTTTGGTAACTGATTGCGGACACGAAAAGAAACAGCAAAGATGGACGTGAGTATTGACCAATAAAACAAGTAAAATAAATACATTCGTATTTTCAGTAGGGGACATTAAATTTAAAGCCGACCAAGCCACCCGTGTAGGAGAAAATATTATGTGCCTCTTTGCTATAGGACGACTCCAAAGTCACCGTTTACACATTTCTAAGCCAATAACTGATGGACTCAAGTCCACATCAAAAATTATTTAAAAAACTTCTGCCTAGAGCGCGAATCGAACCCTGGACCTTCTGCATTGGAAGCAGAGACGCTACAACCACAAGACGACCAAACCGCACAATACTCTATGTGTTATGGTCACGGGGCGTAAGAAACGTCGCAATGTTTTAACATAGAACATTTTTGCCGATGAATTCTATAGTTTGAAAATGATTAAATGTGACAATTTTCATTGTATTTTTGAAAAACTCGAACTGCGTATTTTTAAGTTTTTTTTAGTTATATCTATGAGTTTACGCATTATACATATTATTATTAATCTTATTATTTTTGACAACCCGCACACAAGAGGTCATCTCTTACGCGGGCTTCTTATTATGTTTATTTTGATTTATTTATCTCATCACCGAACTAATAATGTTAAACGTTGTATTGTTTACTATAGGGTGTTACATTGTACATGCAGGAAAAATAAAAAATAAAATGGAATTGAGTTGTACACAGCGTCAATTCACAACTTATTGGGCTATTAATTCTTCTTTTGATTTTCGGATAAATATTTACTTTTCGTGTATATACTTTTGGTATCACACTCGTGAATTAGAATTGACAAATTAATAAAGTGTCACCTTACCTTTTGCCGGTCTCTGGAGGAACTTTCCATCAAGTGTGACACATGGCTTTATATAGACTCCGTGGTGAACAATGCATGTTTATCATATTTCCTCCTGCGCTAACTCGCTTGACCTGTCATAATACTTGAAACAGTCAGCGGATTTCGTGTTTAGCAGACAAACTGTCAACAACAAAAAGTTCATTACCACACATGCCATAACACTGAACGAGACTCGTACAAGGTTACAAAAACAAATACAATATTCGAATGGGTGTTTTTTAGGTGCGTTTTCCTATAAGCTACGCCAGCCAGCGGTTTAGCCGCGGTCGTTTAACCGGTTCTCACTCGAACATCGGGCGTGGTCAGGGGTAGAGTGGGTGACCGCTCTGCTATGAAACTCACGTATACCGCTGGTTAGAGCAGATAGAGGGTTCGAGAGCTAGTGTAACGGCTTCGTTCTCCTCGACGTCTGCTCGGCAGTCTGGGTTAGTGGAGGAGCCTATATGACTGTCAAAGTTACACTGTCCTTTCGGATGGAACGTAAAGCCGTTGGTCCCCTTGGTACTTTTCGAAAGGAGTAGGCTACGTGCCGGTACCGGGTTTCCCCTCCTCCCTTTTTCATCATCATTCATCGTTGTTAATCATCCTTTGTCATACTGGTCACTGTAAAATGGCATAAACTGTATGTGGCAAATTCATAAAAAATAAAAATAAAAATAAAGTAAGTAAATAAATAAATTTCGTGCATTTTGTTGTGTTGTGTTCACTGAGAACTAGAACGAGATATGAAAATAATTAGAAACTTCAATGAACAGCAATCAACAATATCGGCATGTTAACAAAATATTTTACCCGCGACTCTGATTTGAAGATCACGGATATTAAACCCGGTTCATTCGGTAAATTGGTCACTTTGTAATAACATAACCTTGGGAAATAAACCGGTTAAAGGGCTATTACCCCAAAAAATGATTTTGTACCACTTGATCTAAAACATAATACTACACTTAAATGACCGTTTAAAAATTATGTCTTGTAACTGTGATTTGACACGAACTTACCAATTTTTTTAATCATGATATTTGCGAAAATTGGCGTTTTTGGAAATAACTTCAACCTGCTCCTTTTTTGTTCCACATAGATACTAGAGCATCTAAAATGCCTGTTTATAACATCGTGTCTTAAAACTGTGCACAAATATACACTAATAAACAAGCAAAAATATGCATTCCAAAATCACACCCCTTCTTGGTAACCAGCATATTTTGACCGAACCACTTGCCCAAAAAATACAAAACAAAATATAGAGGATTTACAGAAAAAACTGTCGGGTACACCAATAATGGTCAATTTTTCCTCCAAGGTCACAGGGCATAAAGATCGTCCCCATGTTATTTCTTAAGGGAAAATGTTGCCAATTTGACCAAGCTCGAAAAATACCAAGTTCAACGTTTTTTTTCCCGAGTCATGGTGGACCCAATAATATTTTCTGTTAATTTCTAAATTCGTAACTAGTTAGCCTGAATGAAATATATTTTTGAGTTTAGCGGGTGAAAACCCTTTTAAGGGGAGCATTGTATACCCCTCTTCAGGTGTTGGTAGGGTTATACCTCGCGCACTTGCCTCTCACCGACCTCCTCAGGTTCAGTACATCCATCTTGGATACCCTGCCTCACACCCTGGCGTTGTATAAGAAAGAAGAGATTGATTGATTGAGGACTATATTATACTTCACTCTCTTGGCTAGAAGGCACATTATGACCTAACGGTTAAAGCGCCCGTAGACAATATACAATTTTTAAAAAAAATCGTATTCATAGTCTCTGTTTACTCAGTCAGATAACTGATTTTCAGTGGGGTACTTTAAAATAAACCTTCGGGACCAAGCCAACCCTGTAGGCCCAGACGCAATCGACAATTGAGCGATAACCAAGCGAAGATCGATATTTTTGGATGAGCGTAGCGAATATTCCATTTCACTACACTGGAGAAAAAAATCCAGAATGTTTTTTTTCTTTTTTTTCTTTTGTATTTTTGTCTGTTTGTTAACACGATTTCGGCTAAACCAACTCAAGATACGATGAAATTTTCTGGGGGCCTTCGAAATCTCTGAACTTAGAACTGCCACGTTTTTAGTGCAGCCGAAAAATTATTTCTCATTTAAATCGCAATTTAACGATTTTTTTTTTCGATTTTTAAAAAATGTCTTCGACTTATAACACCTACATGCTTTATCCGATTGTAATGATTTTTTTCACAGAACCTTAATTTTATGAATTCATATATTACTGTGGAACTTGAGCGCAATCTATAAATAATTTGTTGTGAAAATCGCAATTTTACGCTTTTTTCGCTTAAAAAAATTCTTCGACGCCTACATACTTGATTCGATTGTAATGATTTATTTACAGAACCCTAATTTTATGAATTAATATATTGATGTGAAATTTGAGCGCAATCGAAAAATAATTTCTCATGAAAATCGCAATTTTACTCTTTAAAAAAAAAAAAAAAAAAGCTCATCCAACAACGTGCCTGAAAAAGCGTTTGCGAAGCTTCCTAGTTAATAAGAAATATATCAATCAGTGGTATATGTACAGTGCGAACACCCGACTGTAAGTTATCAATTAACATCTTATCGAGATGAACGACAATTTGTGTTTGTGTCAGGCATCACACGATGGTTGACATGATGGCAGGTTGGATTGATGTGTCTTTGTGTCAGGCATCACACGATGGTTGACATGATGGCAGGTTGGATTGATGTGTCTTTGTGTCAGGCATCACACGATGGTTGACAAGTTGTCAGGTTGGATTGTTGTAGCTCATAGTAATCGTTGGTACCATCAAATGTATTCATATAGAGTGGAATTAAATTAAATTCCGTCTAATAAGAATTAAAAAACGTTAAATAATTTTTAATGAATTTCTTTAATTGAAACTAGTCTTATCTTGGTTGGCAACAACACCGCCTGGCTTTGAACAACATTTGTTGACGTCACAATGTTATCACTCTCGTGTCAGAGTTCACTGACGTCACTCATCACTTGTTAAGAAACAATATCCACCAACAACGCATTGAGCTTCAAGATTTCTAGTGGTTGTGAGCACAAAATTTAACACGCTACAACATGGAGACAAATAAATTCGCTGTAACACTGTTCTTCCTTCTAGGAATTCTTGGTAAGTACCTAAGTAATGCTAGTAATAATTACTTTTTATTAAGAGGAGTCGCTGAGGTTGGCGCGACTTTTGTGCACGCCCTAACGTGTTGCCAACAGTGAGTTATATAATGAGCAAATGTTGCATGAAAGTCAATACAGAACTTTTTAAAGATATCCAAGCCAAGCTGTAAAAGATTTTCCTTTAAAAATCTTTGCGAGACGATTCCACAAAATAAAAACATGAAAAATAAAAAATAAAAAACGTATATTTAAAACTATTGTGTTGTCGCATGTGGACGACTTGGTGCTCAAGGACCTGCATACTTTGAGCGGAGCTACACAAGGAGAGGCACCATTGCTAGCGGCACGACGGTCGGGGCCTTTAACCCTTTCATTCCCGAATTAATTTTGTCTTAATTAGGAGTTGTAATAATTCAATTAAAATTCAAATTTTTTTTCCAAGAATTTTGGTATTTTTTTAAAATATTTTTTATCTTGATTTTGAGTATTTTTTTTTTTTAAATTTTTGTGAATTTTTGGATTTTGAATAAAATCTTTATTTTTGGGTAAAATTTAAATTTGAAGTAGATTTCTAAAACTAGATTTATTTTTGAAATTTTTTGCATATTTTAGATTTTGTTTATCTCAAATAACACCAGTACTGGAGATTTATTATTTTTCTGGGACAAACAAACATTTTTCTGTTTTTAGCCTTTTTAGAACCTGTGTATTTTCAATCTTCTCTCAAAAAGGCACTATTTGTTCCATTGAATTGGGGGGGAAAAAAAACTATATATTTTTTATTTACCAAGAATATTTTTTAAAATTTGGGGTTAAACTCAAAACCCAAAATTTACCCGCAATTTGTTTTTGAACTTTCCGTTGCCATATGACTACACTGGAAACGAAAGGGTAAAAGATCACCAGGCGCCTGGCACCAAGTTCCTTTGAACTAGTGGAAGTTGCTACAAAGAAAAAGGCGGGAAGGGCAAATGCGGATTAGCTTCAGATATAATTGCCTACTCCACAATGGGCATAGCTGAACCCTTAGTTCATGTTTTTTTTTTGGGGGGGGGGAATGTCGCGTGTGAGACGGGTTGTGTGCAAGGGATGGTCAGGGTAAGGACCAGCTAGAGACATGGAGGGGGAGATGCTGGAGGAAGGCCAGTAGGGGTGGAAGAGGGGTTAGTAGAGTTACACACGGGTTAGGGTTAGTGTCGTTACTGTTAGAGCAGTTTCAGCGAAGATTCCATTTCACTACACTGGAGAATAAAATCCGGAATATTTTCTTTTTTTTTCTCTTTTTTCTTTTTTTGTATTTTTATGTGTTTGTTAACACGATTCCGGCTAAACCGATACTCCGATTGCGATGAAATTTTATAAAGGCCTTTGAAATCTCTGAACTTAGAACTGCCGCGTTTTTGTGCGCAATCGGGAAATTTTTTCTTATAAAAAACACAATTTTACGATTTTTTCGATTTTTAAAAACTTCTTCGACTTATAACACATACATGCTTTATCCGATTGTGATGATTTTTTAACAGAACCTGAATTTTATGAATTAAGATATTCGTGTGAAATTTGAGCGTAATCGAACAATTATTTCTCATGAAAATCGAAATTTTACGGGTTTTTTCTTTTTTAAAACAATTCTTTGACTTATAACACCTACATGCTTTATCCTATTGTAATGATTTTTTCATAGAACTTTAATTTTATGAATTAATATACTCGTGTTAAATTTAAACGCAATCGTTATGAAAATTGCAATTTTACGATTTTTTTCTTTTTTAAAAACTACGTAAAAATTACGATTTATTAAAAAATTGAGTTTACTTTTAATTTAATTTAATTTAATTTAAAAAAATCTTCAACTAAGTAATGATTTTTTCACATAACAACAGAAAATCCGCGTAACAAAATGCAGCTCAATGCACCAATTACGCTCATCCAACAACGCGGCGGGACTTAAGCGTTTTCCTAGTTAAGTTCTAATGTTATAATTCAAAAAGGGTGTTTTTAGTACATGTCACTGGTGACCTGGTAATAAATATATATCAGTGTGTTCCACTTCAAGATATATTTGGATGAGCGTGGCGAGCGAAGCGAAGATTCCATTTCACTACACTGGAGAAAAAAAATCCGGTATTTTTTTTTCTCTTTCTTTCTTTTTTTTCTTTTTTTTCGTATTTTTGAGTGTTTGTTAACACGATTCCGGCTAAACCGATACTCCAATTGCAAAGAAATTTTCAGGAGACCTTCGAAATCTCTGAACTTAGAACTGCCACGTTTTTGAGCACAATCGGAAAATTATTTCTCATAAAAATCGCAATTTTACGATTTTTTTCGATTTTTAAAAAATTTCTTCGACTTATAACACCTATATGCTTGATCCTATTTTTATGATTTTTTCACAGAACCTTAATTTTACGAATTAAGATATTCGTATGAAATTTGAGCGTAATCGAAAAATTATGTTTAATGAAAATCAACATTTTACGTTTTTTTTATTTTTTAAAACAATTCTTTGACTTACAACACCTACATGCTTTATCCTATTGTAATGATTTTTTCACAGAACCTTAATTTTATGAATTATTATATTCGTGTTAAATTTGAGCGCAATCGAATAATTATTTCTTATGAAAATCGCAATTTTACGATTTTTTTCTTTTTTTTAAATTACGAACAATTACAAAATTTAATTTAATATTTAATTAAATTTAAATTAATTTAAAAAAAATCTTCGACTTATTAATGATTTATTCACTGAACAACAGAAAATCCGCATAAAACATGGCAGCTCAATGCACCAATTACGCTCATCCAACAACGCGGCGGGACTTAAGCGTTTTCCTAGTTATAATAAAGTGAGAATTAATTGGATGAGCGTAGCGAGCGACGCGAAGATTCCATTTCACTACACTAAAGAAAAAAATCCAGAATGTTTTTTTTATTTTATTTTTTTTGTATTTTTGCGTGTTTGTTAGCACGATTCCGGCTAAACGGATACTCCAATTGCGATGAAATTTTTTGGAGACCTTTATAATCTCTAAACTTAGAACTGACACGTGCGAAAAATCGATAGAAAAATTATTTCTTATGAAAATTGAAATTTTACGTCGTTTTTCGTTTTTCTTATTTTTTCTGTTTGTATTTTTGTGTGTTTGTTAACACTATTCCGGCTAAACCGATACTCCAATTGCAATGACATTTTCTAGAGGCCTTCGAAATCTCTGAACTCAGAATTGTTACGTTTTTGAGCGCAATCTAAAAATTATTTCTCATAAAAATCGCAATTTTACGTTGTTTTTTTATTTAAATTTTCTTCGATTTAACACCTACATGCTTTATTTGATTGTAATGATTTTTTTTTACAGAACCTTACTTTTATGAATTAATATACTCGTGTGAAACTTGAGCGAAATCAAAAAAATATTTCTCATTAAAATCACAATTTTACGATTTTTTTCGATTTTTACAAATTGTCTTCGACTTTTAACACATACATGCTTTATTCGATTGCAATGATCTTTTTACAAACCTTAATTTTATGAATTCATATATTCGTGTGAAATTTGAGCGAAATCTAAAAATTATTTCTCATGAAAATCGCAATTTTTCGCTTTTTTCGGTTTAAAAAAAATTCTTGGGCTTATAACACCTACATGCTTTATCCTATTGTAATGATTTTTTCATAGAACCTTAATTTTATGAATTAATATATTAATGTGAAATTTGAGCGAAATTAAAAAATCGTTTCTCATGAAAATCACAATTTCACGTTTTTTTTCGTTTAAAACAAATCCGCTCATCCAACAACGCGACTGAAAAAGCGTTTGTGAAGCTTCCTAGTAATACTACTGTGAGTACAATATTTGCATACCCTATTCCTACTACGTGACTTTAGGATACAGTTCATCTACACGAACGTGTCGTACAACGTACAACGGTTACGGTATTGAGTTGGTTGCCACCTCTCGCAGCGTTATCGAGCAACAAGTGATCTAGGCTATTTGTTATTGTGCCGTTATTGACGTTTTTGTCTACCATTCTTAAATCTACCTACACATAAAAAATAATAATTGGATGAGCTAAGCGAAGACTTCAATTTCACTGACCCCCAAAAAATTTAGCTCGTGTGTTTTTTTTTCTGTTTGTTCGCTCTCTACCGAGCAAACGGCTTATCCGATCTTGATGAAAATTTGAGGGGACCTTCGAAATCTCTGAACTTAGAGGTGTATTGTTTTTGGGTACAATCGAAGAAATATTTCTCATGAATATCGTACTTTTACGATTTTTTTCGATTTTTAGTGCGATATTTTCGTGCCATTTGGGCTGATTCTGACCAAACGGGTTTGGGCTACAACGTTCATATTATACATGGACATTAAGGTTATGGTGATGTAGTACCTTTTGAAAGAAAAAGCTGAAAAAATTAGCCAAAATCCATAGAAATAAAGCTTTTAATATAAGTTTTTACGGTTTAGTGCGATATTTTCGTGCCATTTGGGCCGATTATGACCAAACGGGTGGGGCTACAACGTTCATATTATACATGGACATTAAGGTTTTAGTGATGAAGTACCTTTTAAAAGAAAAAGTTGAAAAAGTAAGCCAGAATCCATAGAAATAAAGCTTTAAATATAAGTTTTTTACAGTAAATAAAAACAATTGACAAGTAACAATAGAATCTTGACAACAATCACCTACAATGCATAGGCAGCACAACAAAGCACTTGCAAAAGTAAAGATATCCCACGCAAACCAAAAACTTAAAAAAAGCTCTTCCATCAACGCGGCGTGACTTGAGCGTTTTCCTAGGTAATAATAAATTGTATTTAGAGTCAACCCACTCAGTTATATAACTGATTTTCAGTGGGAGACAGTAAATCAAAGCGACCGAGCCAACCCTGTAGGCCTCGACGCAATCGACGAGTGAGCGATAACCAACCAAAGATCGATATTTTTTGGATGAGCGAAGCGAAGACTTAAATTTGACTTTGTGTTTTTTTGTTTGTCTTTTACTTACGTTACCCCAAGAAAAATAACTCAGGTGTTTTGTTTTTGTTAGGTTTTTTGTCTGTTTGTTCGCTCTCTACCGGGCAAACGGCATTTGCGATCTTGATGAAAATTGGAGGGGACCTTCGAAATCTCTGAACTTAGAGGTGTATTGTTTTTGGGTACAATCGAAGAAATATTTGTCATAAATATCCTACTTTTACGATTTTTAGTGCGATATTTTCGCGCCATTTGGGCCGATTCTGACCAAACGGGTGGGGCTACAACGTTCATATTTCACATTGACATAAAGATAATGGTGATGTAGTGCCTCTTGAAAGAAAAAGTTGAAAAAGTTGGTCAAAATTCATAGAAATAAAGGTTTTAATATAGGCATTTTACAGGTGTATAATGTACAAGTAATATCGTTACTGGGAAAACGCTTAAGTCCCGCCGCGTTGTTGGATGAGCGTAATTGGTGCATTGAGCTGCCATGTGTTATGCGGATTTTCTGTTGTTCTGTGAAAAAATTAGTACTAAGTTGAAGATTTTTTTTAAATTAAATTAAATTAAATTAAATAAAAAATAAACTTTAATTTTTTAAATTTTTCTTAATTAATCCTATGAATTTTAAAAAATTGAAAAAATCATGAAAATCGGATTAAGCATGTAGGTGTTATAAGTAAAATACATTTTCAAAACATCGAAAAAAATTGTAGTACCGTGCGATAGATACCAATCAATCAATATTGATTGAAACCAATCAAGACTCTCAATTAATTATGACTATTTGACCTGAGATGAAGTACTGTGATGGGAGGTTGGGAATGACAGGTGTCACTTTGAAATCATAAGCTTGATGTTAATAAACCAACTTTAATAAACATACTGTCAATACTTTCACAACAATACTTATGAATTTACATAGACATTCCCCAACAATTGGAAATACCTTCCTTCCTCTACTCTAGATCACACAAAAAGAGAATGAGTTGGCACTCACTTTATCAGAGGGGTAAGAGAGGGGAATTCTCTCTAACCCTCTGGTGACGTCAATGAATCAATGTACTCAGTTATTTCTAGATTGCACATAGCTGACTCGGCAGTGGTGTGTTATTTCAACATAACATAACCGAACGTGCCCGTTAGCCAAGTGAACTGTGGAATGTGCAACTTTTAGTTGTGTATAATTTACATTTCAATTCAATGATTATTTCAAATCTCCAGTATAGGACTCAATAACCAATCAATCACAATCGATGTTGTGGTTATTGATTTGGGTTATTGATGCCTATATAAACCAAGTGAATAGGCAGCAGTATGCATTTGCCTATTGACTAATAACTATTCCTGTTGAATGTTTATGCCCAAACCAATATTGATTGAAATCAATATCCCAATAATGACATGATTATTGAATGACCTCCCAGCTTGCATTACAGGTCGGGGCCTTTGAAAAGAAGGTTATATCACCAAAATATACATTAATAAAACTTGGCTGTCGGGATACGCCGTGTCTACGCCGTCCTACGATAAAATATACATTCTTTAATAACTGGCTAACATTCAACAGTTTGTCCAACTTAAGTTTATACCTATGTTGATGTTATTGATTGATTTCCGTGTTCACGATTTCCAGTAGCAACTTTACTTCAAATACAAATACGAAAGTTACTTATCAGTTCCCGCGCCTGTGCTGAGTGGAAATATCAAATTGATTGAGCTGGGGGGGGGGGGGGGGGGGAAATACCAAATCCAAATCCAATGAAGGAGATGATCGGTAACAACTACGATTTACTGTAGCTTTCATCAGGCCTCGCTGCCTTGTTGATAAATTCGTGGGTTTGGCCCGGTCGGTAATATAGCTTACAATGTCCACTTCTCAGTAAGACATTCTCAAGCCATTCCACACGTGACCTCACCTCACTGTAGGCTTATCATGCCTATTCAGAGCAATTGCCACATTGTAGAGCAGTGTAGATGTAGTTTCCACATACTATGCTGTATGCTGTAATCTATGCCACTTAGAAAAGTGTTCCACGAGTGCGCAAAGTTGACTTCCAAGCCCGTGCAATCTGAGCTACTCTTTATCTTTGCAGACTCACTTGTTATTTAATCCCGCTGACCAGCGTAACTAGCCTTCCTGCGGCCTCTTTCCCACGGGAAGACGCTCACTGTACCAACTGATTTTTCACTCAGACCAGACGTGCTAATTCTTACTCTACTATCGTGCTACCTGTGAACATAGCAATTCAATCAATCTCAATCCTAACCGATAAATATTTGAATTCAAGTGGGTTTTAGATATTCGGTATACTTTTTCGTGTAATACCTACAACCTCAGGTCCGGTTAGCACTGAATTCTAATTGAATTTTTTTAAACTTAAACTAGATTCTGTGAAAGTGCTCCATACCTAGTGCTGTGTTTACTACATTATCCTAGGCCTTGGGCCTTTCAGGTTTGTTAATCACAACCTTGTCTTCGTGGATTCTACGCCCACAAGAATCTTCTCATCTACAAGTAAGTACAATTCTAATCCATTACTATGCTTTGCTTTTACAAATTTACAATATTACAATGCTGCTGCGACCAGTGTTGTGTTGGCTACCCTCGAGCTTAGTAATTTTGTTACATAACTCCGTAGGCTTTGGTCTAGCCCACCTCTTTACCTTTTTCTTACCAAGTTCTACAATTTGAGTTTCACAATTTGATTTCTTTTCAATTTCAATTAACAACTTAAATTTATTTTTCAGGTTTACAATTTGAATTTTACATCCAATTTCCGCAATTTGAATTTAACATTCTAATTCCACAATTTAATTTTGAAATTCAATTTTGCAATTCCATTTTTCACAATGCAAATTCCCAATTCAATTTTCACAATGTAAATTCACAATCCCATTTTGCAATCCAAGCTTAGAATTCAATTCTGCAATTCTGATTTACAATTTAATTTTGCAATCCAATTTTACAATTTAATTTTGCAATTCAAATTTACAATTTTTTTTTTTTTTTAATTTTGATTCGGGATGCAATTTTCACTTTTAAATGGGAATTCTACGCTCTAAAGTTTATACTCAAATTTTATACTTTGAGTTTTACCTTCTTTTTTTTTACAAAGCAATTGTTGGCCAGCCTAGTTTGATTTTGCTGACATGCTTATTAATTTCACATAGTTACGGAAATGTCCACCAGACTAGGTTTATCTAGTTCGTTCCTAGGCTAGTAACCATAGCAAAATTATTTCTGCCCTTGACACTCCATTTACTTTTTCATTGTCCTTTTTGATACCATGACTTGTTGTTATAGCACAACTGAATTTAGTTACCCTTGTTATACCAGTGTTTGTTGTTCACCTTTGCTTTAGATTTTGTGTGAATTTGTGTACCTAGGCCTATGATTCAATTCGACATTTGCCATTGCCATAGGTCATTGACCCCTATACTTAGCTTGTCAATTTGTTCAAATTTTATTTTTATTTAAATTATTTGACCTGCACTTAGGCTTGAACCTACTTAGGCCTTTGACAATTTTTAAAAAAAGAAAATTACTTAATTTTGTTAAAATTTTCTTAATTTTTTTTTTTAATTTTCTTAATTTTTTTTAAAAATTTTCTTAATTTTTTTAAATTTACTGAAGTTTCAGCTTTCGCATTTTACTCCTGACAGTTAGCCTTGAATGCTGTTTCAATTCAAATCATATGCCTTCTGGTTATACTGGTGTAACAATATTGTGTTGTACTTTAGGAAATGTTGGCTGTGACTTCGCTGTCCTGCTGCCCCCTTGCCAGGATTAGAATCCGCGACATGGGTTGAACAACGCTGTCCTGTTCCGGTCTACCGGAACTCGGGTTGACTTCCGCCATTCCTGCGACTGCACCAATGGAACGCAGCGTCATCGGAACATCGTCCAATGGATCGAGTTGAACCCTGGATCGTCTTTTCACCCGCCGGTAACACCAAATTCCTAACATACAAATGACAAATATTATTTTTTTTTTATTTCAGCTACTATCCTACCTTGTTTTCAGGAGTGACGTTTTACTGCTCTTATTAGCTCAATGCATTTTTAATGATAGCATTTATTTTTATGCACCTTTCTTTTTCATTACTGAAAGTAAAATTTTTAATTTCCTTCTAATTGCTTATGCCCTCCGTCATTAAATGATTTTAATTTTTAATTTAGTATCATTGAATTTTTTCAAGGTTAAGAATTATTTACTGCCGTCCAGCGTGACTTTTGACATGTAAAGTGCCATAACTATCTGAGATCTGATCAGAATAATTTTAACAATCCGCTGACAGTACACATTCCCATTGCAGGAATAACCTGACTTCCACAACCATGCTGTTCGACATCTGCCCGCATCTCTGCACCAGCTTGCTCGGCTCTGCAACGCTGTAGTTCCAGGACCACACATCCGGCGTCCGAATCCACTGTGCCTTGAACCTCCGTTCGGCAAAAGTCGTCTACCCCACAGCTTCGTGGCTACCAACTACCTCCGGCTGCCCAGGACACATAGCAGTTCTCCAGCTGCCAGCATGATACGTATACACAGCTATATTTGCAAAACAGATAACCAAAGCATGTGCCTTTTTGGCAGGTTAGATAATCACCTGTGGATATTAACACATATGATTACTTTTTAATGACTTTTAAACCCCAACGTCCCTAAAGGATCGTTGCTCACGTGCCTTCGGCAAACTGATCGAACACATAAACCTCGTACTCAACCTCGCCTAATTCTGTTATCGCACGCAATACCTCTGATGTCATCAATAAATGTTTTGATTCATTGCATTTCTTTGTAGTTTCCATCCATCTTGATGCTACTTGCATATGCATGCCCCTCTGCCCTTAAATCACAATTACCTCTTCTTTTATTTTTGGCACACATAAATTTTTAAATTTTATTTTAAATTTTTTTCCAAAACTTTTTATGCATTTTTATTTATACAGCCCGGACTTACCTTTTTAACACTTGTACATGTCCGGTTTACTATTCTTTCTTGGACGCAAACTGTATGGTGTTGCTTGCTCCACCCAACCAGCTGAAGTCAGTTGCGGCGGGTGTGTTTACTTAATCCGCGTTCTACAACTTCTTGAAAAAACATCGTTATCATTTACTTCATCTGACTTCGCTTCTTCGACATCTGATACGGTAATCGTAGGGCCTTTTGTTGTTTCGCGTAGCTCAGAATCAATTTCCTCTTCAACGTTTTGTTCCGTTTCGGACATAATTTCAGCTCGACTATCTTCAAACGGTAGTTCTTCCGACTCTTCCGTGTTAGTAGTCTGCGCACCTGAAGAGATGTCCGAAGTATTTAACTTTTCTTCTTCCTCTTCTTCTTTTTGCTCTTCTTCTTCTTCTTCTTCTTCTTCCTCTTCTTCTCCTTCCACGTCCTCATCCTCAAGTGATTCCTCTTCATCTAATGATTCATCTTCAACCGATTCCTCTTCTTGCACCGATTTGTCTTCGGTCGATTCTTGCGACGTATCCTCATCCGAAGTTTGCACTTGACTCGCGGACGCTTCCTGTGTCAGACCGCCTAACATTCTCCGTCTTGATGTTCCCTGTTTCTCCGTGTCGTTGACGTTTGAATTGATCGGTACCGATTGTAGATTCTTCCGAGGACGACCAGGCGGCTTCTTCACTTTATTCTCAACCACCATTTTCTCTTCGATGTTTACTTTCCGTGGACGTCCCCTCTGGCGTTTTGATATAACTTCCTTATTTTCTTCTGCCGTTTTAACTTCAACTTGCTGAAACTTCTTCCGTGGTCTACCTCTCGGTTTCCTTTGTTACTACAGCTTCTTCGACCGTTCTTTATTTTCTTGCCCTTAGGACTACCTGCAGTTTAGGTCTACCTCTCGGCTTCGTAGGCATAACCTTCATCTTACACGGCTTGATCCGATTAGCATGTATGACCGTCTCTTTGCCATTACGCAGCCTCAGCTTGTAGTTTTCTTCGCTGACTTTCTGAATAAAACTTCATGCGGTCCGGTCCACTTATACGATAGCTTCTTAGACACACCCTGCTTCGTTGTAGTGTCATGCAGGGACACGTACTCGCCCACGTTATATGACTGCTGCTTGGCCTTCCGATCGTAATACTTCTTCTGCGTTTCACGAGCATTTTTATTATTCTGTCGAACCAATTTGTAAGCGTCATCGAGCCGGTCAGCTAGTTGTTGTTGCTGGTTCGGACTCGCGACCTACTAACTTCGGTTCCAAATTATCTGTGAACGGTATTTTCATTTCGCTGCCATATAGAAGATAGTGGGGGAGAATTTTTGTTTCATCGTTCTTCGTTTGGGAAAGATATGCCATCATTGCATATGGTACAAACCTGTCCAGTTTTTCTGATCCTTCTCCACGTACTGTGCAATATATCAGCAATGGTCTTATGCAATCTTTCAAGCTTACCATTTTATTGGGGGTGGTAGGGGGTAGTTTGAATAGATTTCACCCTAACAATCGACAAAGTTCCCTTTCATAAGGGTTGATACAAACTGAGTTCACACAGGTCGGATACAACTTCAATGGAATACCATGCCGTGTTATTATCTTTTCCACAAATTTCCCTCGCCACTGATTCTGCAGTTTGCTTTCTCAATGGTATAGCTTCACAATATCGTGTAAAATGGTCAATGAAAGTCAGTAGATACTTGTTTCCCTCGTAAGTAACTGGTAGTGGTCCCCCGATATGAAGACTTACGACCTGTCTGGCCTGTAGTCTCCTCATGAGTCCCAAAGGTATCACGTTGCTTTTCCCTGACTTTCTCCTGGCACCGAATCACACTCCAGTACGTACTTTTCCACGTCCTTGTTCAATGTCTTTTCCCAAAAAAACCGACTCCTGATGATGCTTTGCGTACGTTTCACCCCTGGTGCATACTGAACACCGTGTCATGATGGTGTGAAATTATCCGAGAAACGAGAGTAATCGGGACAACAATCCGCCATATATCTCCGTTGACATGATATAAGAGACCCTCCTGATCGAGTTGATACCGCTCCTCGTATTCTGGCTTATCTATGTTCTTGATGACTTTAGAACAGAATTCATCGGTTTGTTGTTTCTCCAGAATCAGGTCCCTACTCATTATTGGCAGATATTCAGTCTTCGTCTTCTTTACGTTAACTGCACTAACTTGTCTTGACAATGCATCAGCATTCGCGTTCTGTTTCCCTGGTTTATAGATTACCTCGAACTCAAACTCCGATAATCGTACCATCCATCTAGTAAAACGAGACGATTTAGGCTCCTTCAGCTTCAACATCCATTTTAACGGAGCATGGTCAGTAAATATTTTGAATTTATTACCTAGTAAATACGCACGGAAATACCTACAACTCCATACTACCGCAAGCATCTCACGATCTGTAGTACTGTAATTACGCTCTGCCTTGTTCAACTGTCTCGATGCATAAGCTACCGGTTTTTCTTCTCCATTCAGTTTCTGTGAAAGCACACCTCCGATTGCTACCCCACTTGCATCAGTTGTTAGTATAAACGGTTCTGTGAATACCGGATACCTCAGAATGTTCTCTCCACATAGTTCCCGTTTCAAGGTCTCAAAAGCGTTTTGTTGCCTTTCCCGTCCATAAAAAATGGTACATCCTGCTTAGTCAGCTCTGTTAAGGGATGAGCCAGCGCGCAAAATCTTTTAAATAGCGCTGTAGTATCCTGCTAAACCAATGAAAAAAGCGTACTTCCTTGACATTCTCCGGTTTCTTATAGTCCCTTATGGGCTTTAGTCAAACCTAGGATCAGTTTGGACTCCTTCGCTTGTTACAATGTGACCAAAGTAATTTACTTCAGATCGCGCGAATACACATTTCTCCAGCTGTATATGCAAGTTGGCTTCTTTGAGCCTCTCTAGTACTCTTGCTAAAGCTTGAATATGTTCGTCCAACGAAACACTATATAGAATTATGTCATCCAGGTAAACCATACACTCTATCCCTTTCAAACCTGCTAACACACAGTCCATTAACCTCTGAAATGTGGCTGGAGCCCCTGACAACCCCATGGCCATTTGCTTATAATGGAAATGCCCCATATTAGGTACAGAAAAAGCTGTTTTTTCCTTATCTTTATCATCTATCAGGCATTGATAGTATCCACTCTCAAGTCCAAGGTCGTGTACCACTTACAGTTGCCCAGATTGTCCAAAGTTTCGTTTATATTTGGTAAAGGATACGCTTCCCCTTTAGTAATCTGGTTCAATGCCCTGAAGTCTGTAACCAGCCTGTACTTCACCTTACCATCCGCCCCTGTTAATTTTTTTAGGTATTAACATCACCGGTGCGTTAAATGGTGAACTGGAAGGTTCAATTATCCTCTTCCGGAGCATATCATTCACGTGCTCCTCCGCGACTGCTTTAAGTGCATGCGGCATCCTGTAGGGAGGCTTATGTATGGGCCTTGCACTCCCCGTATCAATCCTGTGTTTAACCATGCTAGTACACCCTAAATCATCCTCTGAATCAAGGAATAATTCCCTGTACTTGCCCAGTACAGCCCCCCTCTAGCCCTATCCTCCGGGTCTAAATTTGGTTTAATTTCTCTGCAAGAAGTGCGTTTGCTTTTTCTATCTCGTGCCTTTTTTTTTGTCGTGACGTCACTTTCCCCTTCTTATCACCAGGGCGCACTACGCGTATTCTTTCCGAGTGTCTGGCATGTTCGGCTTTTATAACCTCGCTTGTCCTAGCACGTATTCTTCTGTAGCTGAATTACGTCTGAGCCAATATTCATGACCTTGAGAGGTACTAGACTGCCGTTTGTAATAGCCGCAACTCTGGCCACTAGCACACCGTTTAATTTGCACCTCGTGAGATTCCACAACAACTTCGGAGGCAAATCTGTACTTTCCCATTAGTCTACCATATATGATAAAATTCACAACGACCAGGTAACCAAGTCGTTTCCTGCGCGTACACTTTCCATGTGGTATTTGTAGTCTTCACAGTCTTATTAGTGCTTTTCCCCGTCTACTTTCTGTCCTAAGTTTCCCTGAGCGTCGTCACGCTCGATTGGGCTTTGGACGAGGTTCGGTTGACAGGCTTTGCCACTTCCTGCCCCACGCGGGTTCAATTCATGACAGGTTGGGTGTCGACCCCTTCCTGTCACTAACGACTCTGGTAGAACATGAGGTACATACATGTCGATACGGACAATTCACTGCACTCGCTGCTTTCCCGCTAAACGGTACTTTGCTACTACCTATTTCAAGTTCTTGCGCATCGAAGTCGAGCTTCACTTTCCCTCGTGTGAGAAAATCTACTCCAAGTATTCCATCGTATGGCAGATCTAAGTTAGCTACATGAAATTGATGAACGTATTGCTCACCTAGAAGATCAAACGTAACAGATTGTAGCCCTATTAAAGTCAAATCCGTTCCTGTTACGCCCCTAGCCCTAGTCCGATTGGCCCTAAGTGTAGTCTTACTAACTCCTGGTTGCAACATAGAAATTGTAGCACCTGTGTCCACTAACAATTGTCTACTCTTCCCATCTATGCTCACCTGTACCAGGACCTCACTATCCCCATCTTCCGGAGTCGCTACACTAGGTATCACTATCGACTTGGCTAGTTCATGTTCGACGTCGGGGCACGCGGCGAACCGTTCCCGTTTGGGTGTCCCGCCGGCTCACTATAATTTTTCTTCGCTTAACACTGCGATGCTATATGCCCCTTCTCTTTGCAATACGAACAGATTGGAGGTTCCGAGTATTTCTCGCGAGGCTTATTACCCCTCGCGGCATGTCCCTCGGACTGATTCGGCGGTTTCCATGTCCGATAACAGTTTCGCTTTATATGCCCTGTTTTCCCACAGCCATAACATTTCACAACGGCTGCGTGCACTGCGAAAACTGTTCCTCCACTCCTGCTC
This sequence comes from Sweltsa coloradensis, assembly GCA_024449915.1. Taxonomy (NCBI): domain Eukaryota; kingdom Metazoa; phylum Arthropoda; class Insecta; order Plecoptera; family Chloroperlidae; genus Sweltsa; species Sweltsa coloradensis. The sequence continues at coordinate 25,812 of JAMZAV010002903.1, forward strand.
CCACGGTCGATGGCACTGACCGTTACTGCGTGGTTAAGCGCCTCGGCGAATGATGTAGGCATTTTATACCTCACCTGAACTCCCACATTTCCATGAAGTCCACTTGTAAACGCCGCTATGAGTCTTCGTTCAGCCTCCTCGTTGACAATAGCCTGAGCCTGCGGATCCTGTACTTTCCGGATGGTACCCAGGTTTAGTTTTTTACAACGATCGGCAAATTCTTCCACCGATTCACCTTTTTTCTGGCTAGCGGTTTGCAACTGTGCATAATAGAATTGGTCCGGTTGTCGAGATTTAAAACGTTCGATCAAACCTTGTCGAAAGTCTTTGTACGCAACGCTAGGTGCTTGAAGAGCCTGACTACTGCTTAAAAATGCTGCGGCAGCCCCCTCCAACTTGAGACTTATAATTCTTACCTTATCCGCCTCAGTCCAGCACCCTAACTCTGCGACTTTATCCACCTGAGAGAGAAAGTCTTCGACCGCAATGTCCGAAACCTCACCCCTCCACGGCTTGACCAAATTCCCTACCGTAAGATCTTTCATGAGGTAACTTTCACCCTGATTTCCACCTGTTGCAATTGAACCCCGATTAGATTCTGTTTTAACCCCAGCTTGTTTCAATTGAGCCAGCTCTGCCCTGAGAGCATTGATCTCTGCAACCATACGCTCAAAATCTTCCTTTGAAACTGCCATGTGGTCAAAAAGTATTCACAAATAGGCTCAAAAATCCCCCAAAAATTCAACAGACCAAAATCCAAGGTAGATTCAGTAGACCTTCTACTGTAGTTACCAGCACACATGCAATGAAAAATGTTCAGACTCACCTAGATGTTCTTCTGTATAGGCACTCTCCACGTTCCTCCCAAAACAATATCACTCAAGAAAAATAGTCAGCACGGGTTCTTTGATTTTTGTAAACAAAAATTCCGGTATGCGCTGCCACCACATTGTAGTGCCGTGCGATAGATACCAATCAATCAAGGCTCTCAATTAATTATGACTATTTGACCTGAGATGAAGTACTGTGATGGGAGGTTGGGAATGACAGGTGTCACTTTGAAATCATAAGCTTGATGTAAATAAACCAACTTTAATAAACATACTGTCAATACTTTCACAACAATACTTATGAATTTACATGGACATTCCCCAACAATTGGAAATACCTTCCTTCCTCTACTCTAGATCACACAAAAAGAGAATGAGTTGGCACTCACTTTATCAGAGGGGTAAGAGAGGGGAATTCTCTCTAACCTCTGAGTGACGTCAATGAATCAATGTACTCAGTTATTTCTAGATTGCACATAGCTGACTCGGCAGTGGTGTGTTATTTCAACATAACATAACCGAACGTGCCCGTTAGCCAAGTGAACTGTGGAATGTGCAACTTTTAGTTGTGTATAATTTACATTTCAATTCAATGATTATTTCAAATCTCCAGTATAGGACTCAATAACCAATCAATCACAATCGATGTTGTGGTTATTGATTTGGGTTATTGATGCCTATATAAACCAAGTGAATAGGCAGCAGTATGCATTTGCCTATTGACTAATAACTATTCCTGTTGAATGTTTAAGCCCAAACCAATATTGATTGAAATCAATATCCCAATAATGACATGATTATTGAATGACCTCCCAGCTTGCATTACAAAATCGTAAAATTGCGATTTTCATAAGAAATAATTTTTTGATTGCGCTCAAAAACGTGGCAGTTCTAAGTTCAGAGATTTCGAAGGCCTCCATAAAATTTCATCGAAAACGGAGTATCGGTTTAGCCGGAATCGTGCTGACAAACACACAAAAATACAAAAAAAAAAGAAAGAAGGAAGGAAAGAAAAAAAAACATTCCGGATTTTTTTTTCCAGTGTAGTGAAATGGAATCTTCGCTTCGCTCGCTACGCTCGCTACGCTCATCCAACTATAGAAAAAGTAATGAGATTCCACATAAAAACGTAATCATTGGACAGAAATAGTCCCAAAAAAGCTCATCCATCAACGCGACTGGAAAAAGCGTTCGCGAAGCGGCCTAGTATTAGGAAATATAGCAATCAATGGTATGGACAGTGCGAACACCCGCAAATCAACGCCAGAATCAACAAGGCCGATTCAGAACAACCTTGAATTTATTATGTGCCTCGTTGCTAGGACGGCTCCAAAGTCACCGTTTACAAATTCCTAAAACAAGACCTGATGGGTTAAGTCCAAATTAGAAGTAAGAAAACTTCTGACTTTGGCGGGAATCGAATCCTGGACCTTCTGCATTGGAAGCAGATACGCTAACCACAAGACCAACGAGCCACACAAACCAACGAATACCGTATTGCTTGCAGTTCATAATCCTTTATAGGACAGTGAGGTAATTATTTCCCACCACTTTTCAAAATCTACACAATCAAATCTGCCGGTTTTTTACACTTTTAACCACCAGCCATACTACCACGTCTGCAAGACGGGCGTTAGGGGGTGTAGGGGGTGTTGCAATGTCAATAGTGGATAGCACGTGAAACAACTATTTTGAAGGGAATCAAATTTAGCATTATATTGTGTGTAATTAATATTAAAAAATTTGGGGGATTTATTTTCAGAAAATGTTTTAGGGAAGTTATTCTAGGAAATATTGGCTGGGGTGGGGGGTGGGGTATATCAAAAGTCAAAATTGGATTTAAACCGATCAAATTAACTAAAAGGTTAAGTAAATTTTGTTTAAATGCGAAAAAAAATGGTGGGTGCTCAACTGTCATAAGATCCGATTAAATTTCCGAAAAGGGGAATAAAATTTAGAATTTATTGTTTCTTGTTTCCCCCCACCCCCCTAATTTCGATTTAAACAATTATTTTATGCAAAAACAAGTGTTTATTAACGTTATACTAAGGGGTAAACCCAGGTAAAATGCTGCATGGTTTTGTTCGGAATTGGTAGAATGTTTCTAAAAAATTCTAAAATAAGAAGGACTTTTGGAACGTTTTAAAAATAAAATTGTGTATTAAAAACAGCCATTAATAAAAAATTCGGGGATGTCCTGGATATTTTGTTTACTTGTTGTAGATTCAATTTTAGCATGTAAAGAAAATGGTGGGACAGCGAATTTTTTTTCGGATAATAAAATAAAATTTCATTTTTTTCCATCTTTGATGTCAATTTGAAATCCAAAGTCAGCAATTTATTCTTAAAAAATTGTAGTGACGGCTGGAATGTCACTCGATTATTATTCCATGATCGTGTATTGATTTTAATCAATAATGGTTTTGAGCATAATCATTCAACAGGATTAGTTATTTAGTTTAAGGCAAATCTACTGGTGCCTAATTCCGTGATACATTTAGGCAATAAGCCAAATCAGTAGCCATAACATCGATTGGTTTTCGATTGGTTATTGGTTCCTATATTGGGATTTTAAATAGACATTACATTACATTGCTAAGAAATGCAGTACAGAGTTCACTTCATCGGCACTGGCTGACAGACTACGTCACTTTGAAATAACAAACCTCTGCAAAGTCAGCAATGTACATCCCGAACCAAAACACACTTCACTAAGGGAATTGTAAAGCTGATTAGAGCAAATTGTGTTAATAACTTTTGTATTGGCCGAGTGACTGTACTTAGAATGTAAAACGCATACCTATAAGCCTATGTAACCCAGGAAATCAAGGGGAACTATGCTATTTCCCCTCCTACCGTTTTGTGTGCAAAACGGTCTCTCTCTTATCTCGACCACCATGTAGAATGGAAGTGTTTGCAGGTTTAGGCAATAAGTGTGCAGATTTAACATCATATTATGAAGTCTTCTATGTGTATCTTATTAAACAGTGTTAGTTTTAATCATTGAGTTATGATTCCAACGTAGAACCTTCATAACCCTCCTCAAAGCAGTACTCCCTCAGGATAAATAGAGGGGCGTAGAAGCAAAGTGGACCAACCCACACAATTCTCTTTCTGAGATAATTTGGGTTAAAGTTGGGAGCAACTTATAAAATGTAGCTTCAACTGTTGGGATTGGAATGCAGTCTATTGCTTTCCTAACATATTAACTTAAAATATCACATCTTTAAATTTATTAAAAATTCATAACTTCAATAGATAATACCTTTTCAAAGTGATTGGTCCATTTTGCCTCTCAACAATTTTTCAGTAGTAAATACCTTTTCAAAGTGGCTTGGTCCACTTTGCCTCTTAAAAGTGGGTTGGTCCATTTTGCCTCTCAACAATGATGTTAGTATTTTAATTATCTTGGGGCTTGGTCCAAATCATTTGGTGACTAATGTGCTAAGTACATGCATAAAATCATTATTAATGTTAACTAACAACGATTATAATATCATTACAAACTCACCTGGTAAAATATAGGAAGATGCAGCAGACAATAGCAAACTTTTTGTGGCTTGGTCCACTTTGCCTCTACAACTTTTTCACGATTTTAGGTTGGTCCAACTGTTTCCTTGATATTACATGATAACGGTGGCGGTGAGAGGTTGGTCCGTTTTAAAACTTAATATTTTGAATGTGAGCTATACAGAAATGCACCTAACTCCATTTTAAAAAAAATGTGGGTTGGTCCACTTTGCTTCTACGCCCCTCAGTCTAACAGTGTCCCGATATTTTATTGATCAGTATTGACTATTGATCGACTGATTGATAAGTATCGGCCGGACATTGCATTTGGTGGCAGCTAGCTATCTTTACATTCGGTGGCAACTAGCGATCACTACAAAATCATGAAAAAAATCTAGAACTATTTTCAAAAAATCATGAATTTCAAATTGTGAAGCTAAAAATCAAAATGTTGGGGTCCTTCTCTTAGAGGGTTAGGTTATTTTCTTTCTATTTCGAAAACTTTCGAGCAGATTAGTGCAGGTTACTGTTGATATTGTTTTAAATATATGATTCTAGCCACCAATCCTGGCGATTTTTAAACCTTATTCGTTGGCGCTACGTTTGTGCTACCATGCCAGTTAGTTTACATCACGTTGCCAGGTAGTTTACATCACGTTCCCAGGTAGTTAACATCACGTTGCCAGGTATTTACATCACGTTGACAGGTAGTTTACATCACGTTGCCAGGATTTACATCACGTTGACAGGGAGTTTACTCACGTTTGGCCAGGGGTTTTCATCACGTTTTCCCGGTAGTTTACATCACATTGAAGGTAGTTAAACACGTTGCCAGGGATTTACATCCGTTGCAGGTATTTTTCATCACCCTTCCCGGTAGTTTACATAACTTTCCAGGTATTTTACATCCGTCCGGTAGTTTTCATCTCGTTGAAGTATTTTTTATCACGTTGCCAGGTAGTTTTTCTCACTTGCCAGGTATTTACATCACTTCCCGGTGTTTACATTACGTTGCCAGGGGTTTCATTTACGTTGACAGGTAAATTTACATCACGTTGCCAGGTATTTACATCACGTTGCCAGGTATTTTACATAAAGTTGCCAGGTAGTTTACATCACGTTGCCAGGTAGTTTACATCACGTTGCCAGGTAGTTTACATCACGTTTGACAGGTATTTAACTCACGTTTGACAGTAGTTTACATCACGTTGACAGGTAGTTTACATCACGTTGTCAGGTAGTTAACATCACGTTCCAGGTAGTTTAACATCACGTTGACGGTAGTTTACATACACGTTGCAAGGTAGTTTACATCACGTTGCCAGGTAGTTTACATCACGTTCCCTAGGTAGTTTACATCACGTTGCCAGGTAGTTAACGTCACGTTGCCAGGTAGTTTACATCACGTTGCCAGGTAGTTTACATCACGTTGCCAGGTAGTTTACATCACGTTGCCAGTTAGTTTACATCACGTTGACAGGTAGTTTACATCACGTTGCCAGGTAGTTTACATCACGTTGACAGGTAGTTTACATCACGTTGCCAGGTAGTTAACATCACGTTGACAGGTAGTTTACATCACGTTGCCAGGTAGTTTACATCACGTTCCCAGGTAGTTTACATCACGTTGCCAGGTAGTTTACATCACGTTGCCAGGTAGTTTACTCTGTACACCCCTGAAGCAACTATCTCTAGTCAAACTCGAGCACAGGAAACACATTAGTGAACATTGTTATAATGTGCTGCTTGTCCCGCTCCATTTGCCAGGCAATCAGGTCCACATTTTATTTTGATTTTTATGTTTTATATTGTGTGTTTCTTTGCTTATTTTTCTCTTTCAAATAAACTCAATCATTAAGGTTTTTTTAAATACTTACTTTGAAATTTGTTCATCTTTTACATACAGATTTGTGTTTATTTACGTTTCTGAGATAAGTTTTGTCCATTTTCGCCGTGATATTTGAAACACGACTCGATGCACCAGGACGATGATAAGGATGGTAGGTTTCGAGTCCCAGTTAAGGTTATTTTCAATAAAATAGCACACACTTTCATAAAATGAAACACTCAAAATCTATTTACACATCATAGTTGTATTATGTTATTTGCATTTAACATGTACATTTAGTTACTGTATTTGAAAATCAATGTTTCTTTTAGTTCCTCTTTCAAATGCCCATGCATTGCTTACAGTCTTCTCACGAAATCTTGAGATCCCGATTGGAAAACACCTTCCCATACAAAGAGGTGCTCTATTTTTTTAACTAGGAAAACGCCAAAGTCGTTGTTGGACGAGTGAGAATCACAATTTACATTTGCAGCTGCAGTATGCATGCATGCATGCAGCTCTGACTCATCAAGTCGAGACAATTTGTCTACCTGCTACTGCTGAGTTCCCGATATCGCTATCCTCGTGGACGCGGGCGACTCCAAAACAATGAAAACATATCACATCGCCAACGCCAAACTATTAAAGCTACATATATTCCAAAATATGTGTTAGAAAGGTCAATACATGAACTCGAGTTCGACTCGATATGTTATGCATCCATCTTTTATGCTCCTCAAATCAAATCCAATTTAGCAAAGCTCAGCAAAACACGATTTTTGTAAGTAATTGTTTTTTTGTAAGTTGGCAGGGCAAGCTATAATTCTGAAATTTTTCACACTTGTATACATTCATAGTGGTAACATTGGTGAGAAAGGGCATTTTTTTCCAAAGTGAACTTTAAGTTAAAAAAAATAAAGTAATAATTTTTACAAATTTTAATTTTTTGTAGGTTGGGTTCCTGTGAATTTTGCTGTCCATGTTAACAGCACTCTATCTATTGGTCCTTGACGTTGGTGTGAAATTTGGTCAAAATCGGACGAGTAGTTTTGCCCCTGCGCATCGAACACACATACATACATACATACATGCATACATACTTACATACATACATACACACATAAACACAACGAAGTGCCGAAAACTTGCCATAGACTTAGAGGACTCCGTTCGCTCCGCTCACTCGTCCAACCATACCATTATCAACAAAACATTATTATTATTATTATTATTATTATTATTATTATTATTATTATTATTATTATTATTATTATTATTATTATTATAATAATAATCATTATTATTATTATTATTATTATTGATATTATTATTATTATTATTATTATTATTATTATTATAATAATAATAATTATTATTATTATTAAAAGTGCCAAACATTGCTGTAGCTCTAAATTGCTTTGTTTTCATCGCACGTTAAAATAAAAAATTAAGAAACATTTTCAATCAAAATCAGAGCTTTTACTAAATTTCACTAAATATTCGTTATTTTATTTCTATTATATAACTCTTTTTAATAATGCACTCTGCAATAAGACGGTTACTAAATACAGCTATAGCTATTCTGTTTTGTCATTCATTGGGCATGCAAGCTTGATATTCTTGTCTTAAAATTGGCTCCGTAGTTCCAGGAAGACGGCAAATAAAACGGTCACTCATTATCTCTCAACGTATCTTTGGGTTCCTAAAAAGGAGAAAACCGTCTGGAGTTGATGTAAACTAACGCGGGAATGATTATTGGAAACCTATAAAATCAAGTACACTGTTAAAATATTTACAAATCTCAAAATTCATATAAATTTTTTTACATTCTTGAAATACGATGTACTAAAGTATTTCTACACCACCCATGTCTGGCTATAGTGTTGTCTTGTCTCCAGGTGTCGCGTCATTCAACCTCACCATCAGCCCTGAGCACGTGCGTGTTACCGAATACGCCCAGTCTCTCACCTTCACCTGCTCAGCTGACGTGGCCCTCGCCGGGTGTCAGGTCAGGTTGTGGTACGGCTATTTAACAAAGGAAGGTCCGTTGCTGGAGCTGAGCCGGGGACCCGAGTCCCAGGCCGACCCTGCCCACCTGGACAGCCAGCTAACCGGCTACAGCTACAGCGGCCGGGGTCTGGGGGCCGGGGACTGCGGGGTCACGCTGGAGGTTGTGAACTACTTGCTTTGGATGGTCGCCTGCCGCGTCCGCACGGTTAGCGGAGGCTGGAAGTACGCCTGGGCCGACTTCCTTGCTCACAGTAAGTTTAACACAATCTTCAAACATTTTATTATCTGTAACAACACGGGATGTAAGACACGTCCACCCACCCTCACAACATAGAACGGAATAATACAAGAAACCTCGACCACGTCACAGTAGAGACAGAGTATCTGGCAGTCAAGTGGAACACGTGGTAATTGAGGTTTCTTAAACTGGTTGAGTTTATGTTGTGGGTCGAGGGTCGAGGATCTTGTGTGACAGAACTGGGACACCAAGTTCAGCATCTCCCAAGTCCAGTGTTAGTGCGGGAGTTGAGATAGTATTCGGAAAACATATATTGCACAGACAGAGTCTCGAACGGACAAGTTGAAACGTGAAAAGTAACTTTTTCTAACCTGATAAAAACTGGTCTAAACTAGCACAGGTTTTACCTTATTTTTAACCTTACGAGTCACACACCCCGTCCGAGGTGTTTTTATGTACGGAATCAACCGTCTTAACACAATGGTAATGACTGTTTTGCTCCAGGACAAGAACCCTATATTTGATTTCGTAAAAAACTGTTTTTTTCCAGCTACTCTAATAAAGGTCCGATTGAAAAGTATTTTTCACTACATCATCTCTCCCCATTAAAGAAGATGATTTTAAAGAAATCAAACAAGAGAAACCGTTTTGGCTAACATTTAGGCTCAAATTAGCCTTAAGATTTGAATCTACCCTATCAAATCGAGGGTTTATGTCCTAACACAAAATGTTTGACACTAGCGTGTTCAGACTGTCGATCCAGTACATAAAAACACCTCGGACGGGAGGTATGACAACGAACGGCTGAGAATTTGGTAAAAATGGTACTGTTTTAAACCAATTTGAACCAGTTTTGGAGAAAGATATTTCCACATTCCAACTAGATTTTCCGATTTTCTCTCGGTGTAGTAGATTTTTCGTTGTATCGTTTCGCCTGCACTAACTCTGTACTTGGCGAGATACCCCACACACAACATACTCAAGATACCCCCCCCCCTCCTCCCACTCGGCTCAGTACTTGTTGTTGTTGTTGTTGGGCCAGAAAGTGAGCTGAGCAACATGTTAAAACTCTCACTCTGATATTAATGAGAAAGTTTCTTGGTCCGACATGGTTGTCTGGAGTTGAACACTAGACAGTCTTGACCCGGTCTTGTCTGAGTGACAACAACACGGAATGTGTTTCTCCCTCGTTACAGGCTACCGGGGCCCCCTCCCTCACAACCTGACTACACCGAGAGAGCAGGTCGTCCTCCCGGGCGGGGAGGCGAGGGTAATGATGAAGGCGGGGGAGCCGCTGGTCACCTGCTATTTCTACCTGCCGGGGGCGTCTGGTTGGCTCATCTTCGACCTGGGAGCCGGGTCTGCCCAGAGCACCGGCCGGCGCCTCTACCTCGGGGCCGGACTAGAGAGAGGAGAGTGTGGCCTCGCTCTTACCAACATCAGCGAGGCCGACAATGGTCCGGCCAGGGGTGGTATTACGTCTACCACAAGGAAGTCTGACGAAAGATTCACAGCGCTCGTCGTGGCACGTGAGTCAAGGTGTATTATTTATTAGGCTCAACCAGATTTATTTGATCCAACGTCATCATTGTATATATTTTATTTTTTGTTTAATAAATGTGTAACGTGCCAAGGTTCCAGGACCCATGTACACATTTAATTCATTTATATAAATTAAATGAGGTTAATGATATTCACTAATTTGTTGGATGAGCAAAGCGACCGTAGCGAGCGAAGCGAAGATTCCATTTCACTTCACTGGAGAAAAAAATCTGGAATGTTTTTTTTTTTTTTTCTCTCTTTCTTTCTTTTTGTATTTTTGTCTGTTTGTTAACACGATTCCGGCTAAACCAATACTCCGATTGCGATGAAATTTTATGGAGGTCTTTGAAATCTTTTAACTTAGAACTGCCACGTTTTTGAGCACAATCGAAAAATTATTTTTTACGAAAATTGCAATTTTACGACTTTTTTATTTTTAAAATTTTTTTGGCTTATAGCACCTACATGCTTTATCCTATTGTAATGATTATTTCACAGAACCTTCATTTTATAAATTAATATATTTGTGTAAAATTTGTGCGCAATCGAAAAATTATTTCTTATGAAAATTTGAATATTACGATTTTTCTTTTTTTAAAATTACGATTAATTAAAAATATTTAAAATTTAAGTTAATTTTTTTTAAATTTAATTTAATTTAAAAAAATCTTCAATGTAGTAATGATTTTTTCACAGAACAACAGAAAATCCGCATATCACATGGCAGCTCAATGCACCAATTACGCTCATCCAACAACGCGGCGGGACTTAAGCGTTTTCCTAGTTTATAGTTATGTGCTATATTAGTTATCATACACTAATGTCAAATGGAACTAAAACTTCCAAGGTCAAGCAATGTTGTTGCCAAGTTAGGGTGTTTTTGTCCAAACTATGTTGATAATCCAGGTCTTAAGCAAGGCTAAGAGCTCCGGGCGGTTTTAAATTGAATTTCAACTAAATGGATGAATGGAGATGATAGGCAACACAGACTTTCGTCTGGGATTTTAACCCGCGCTTGGTTTCGAAGTTGACGAACAAAGTCTTGAATCATACGCCTGAATGCACCGAAAACCAAGATTTAATCTCGGTTTCTTCGTATGAAGGACAACAAGAATTGAGGCCAGCTACAGTGCATGGTTGGATCATTGTATCAAGGGTTGTGACCAAAAGGCCCTAAGGGAACGAAGGCTCAGGGCTGGTACACATGTAGCAGTGTGGGTTTTGGAGCGTCATAGAATGGACCTACTGGGTTGTGTCGTGCAGTGAGAGTTGAGGTGTAGGAACGCCCACTCGATTGGGCAGAGCGTGTTGAGGGGACACCTAAGTCCTTATAGTGTACGAAATCAGGGGATGCAATTTTTTTATATTTTATTTTATCATCAACGTTCAGTTAAAGTATTGTTCTCAAGTGTGTTCAATAATCAGTATTCGTCAATGATGTTGAATCTTCATCGCGCATCGCGCATCATCAGCGTCCGCACTCGTCAGTGCAACTTAACTGACATTTATTTTTATTATTTACTACAATTCAGAAATTAAAAAAGTCCGCCCCAACCGGGAATCGAACCACAGATAACCCGCATTCCAGACAGGCGTCTTAACCACAAGACCATTTACCATTATTTATATATATATATGATAAAAACAAGGATCTTGGGTAAAACCGCGTCGAAAATAAGATGAACCAGGGCAGAACCTGGGCGTCCACCGACGTTTCGTCTGTACTACGTCAGACATTTTCAAGGTTGACTGTGACTCTACGGAGGTTGGAGTCACAGTGGTTGGCAAGCACGCAGCGCCCGCCTTATATAGCCTCGGCTGAAGGTGCGGGGCGGCGAGGTTATATAGAAAATAGGTGCGGGGCGGCGATGTCATATCGAACAAATATATACGGATGGTGGCAATTGAGAAACAAAATAGCACAGCTTACTGTAGTGAAACCTTTTTAGTCCGGCTTCTTGTCATAGGGCCTGATTGGTTGTCTTTTGAAATGTTATTTGTGCTTAGAATTATGGAATCTGAAATTTGCACCACCTCTGAGGGATTTGGCTGAATAGGTCTACGGACTACATTTCGAGGCATGAGTGCAGGTTTCCAAGCAAGAGGGAGGCTCTGGCTATAATCTCTTTTGTTCATGTTATTCGGCCGTTTCTCAATTTCTACAGATTCACGGATAATACGTGGCTTGAGCTGTTGTACAGGACAAATAGTTTTTGTTTTGTCAAAATCTATCACATGCAAGTAAGCTTTAGCATGTTGAGCCAGGGCTGATTTCTTGTCACCTGCTTTCACAGCATTAGAGTGTTCATTTATCCTCACTGCTATGCGTCTGCCTGTTTGGCCTATGTACGTTTGATCGCAGTCGCCACAGGGAACCTCATAAACTCCTCTTTCTTCCAGATGAACAGAGTCCTTAGCACTTCTCAAAAAGGAGCTGATTTTTCTGTCAGTGGAGAAAATGGTTTCGATGTTCTTACGATTCAGGATTCTACCTATGACGTCTGTGGTACCCTTGACATATGGAAGAAAAGCTTTAGACCGTGGTTTCTCCTTGTCCTCAGTATCATCCTCAGATTTCTTCAGTTCACGTTTAAACGCTCTGGTTATGTCTCGGTCCAAGTAACCATTGAGTGAGAGAGCTTCACGGAGCTTGTCAAATTCCTCTCTTGAGTGAGATTTGTCAGTAAGGTTCCTGGACCGGTTGACTAGAGTGTTAACCACTGAAAATAACTGTGAAGGACGGTGGTGGGAAGCAGCATTCAGATACCGGTTGGTGTGGGTGGGTTTTCTATAGACTGTGTGTCCCAAACTGCCATCAACATTCTTTATTATCAAGACATCGAGAAAAGCAAGTGAGTCGTTGGATTCTACTTCCATATAAGGCGGGCGCTGCGTGCTTGCCAACCACTGTGACACCAACCTCCGTAGAGTCACAGTCAACCTTGAAAATGTCTGACGTAGTACAGACGAAACGTCGGTGGACGCCCAGGTTCTGCCCTGGTTCATCTTATTTTCGACGCGGTTTTACCCAAGATCCTTGTTTTTATCCTTATGACGGGCCGCGAAAACCTACAACAATCCATATATATATATATATATATATATATATATATATATGATAAAACCAAGGATCTTGGGTAAAACCGCGTCGAAAATAAGATGAACCAGGGCAGAACCTGGGCGTCCACCGACGTTTCGTCTGTACTACGTCAGACATTTTCAAGGTTGACTGTGACTCTACGGAGGTTGGAGTCACAGTATATATATATATATATATATATATTGTCAGCTGGTCGACGTTTCGGCTGAATCACATCAGCCATCATCAGGACGAGACCCTTGCAGCTCCGAAAAACCTACTGCTGCTGCTTCTACTGCAGACGTGGAAATGACCTCGCGTAACAACTCTGCTGGTTTATATACTCTCCAACTCAATGTACGTAATCACATTGCGCACGCAGCCCGACTCAGCCCGGGCAAAAACAAACAAACATTAAACCAGACGGCTTCGGCTACGTGTAGTCGGACCTGTGTATTTTTCCGCATCTATTGTTTGCGGCGAGGTGATACACTGTACATTAGGGGGCATGGGCATAGTTTGGGGGTGTTGAGGTTGTCTTGAGTGTGACACCAAGGCAGGTCTCCAAGATGCTGGCAAGACGAGTGCGTCATCCCTCCTGTTCATCGTGTGGGGGCGTTTGTGTATCTCTATTGCTTCTCTAATCACTCGTGTGCGAAAGTGCTCTTCTCTTATCAGAGCACGTGTGTTGTCGAAGTCGATAGAGTGACCCGTTGTTGCGACGTGTTGGGCAAGAGAAGACGTCTTTTCACCTTTCCGTACAGCTAGCTTGTGTTCTTGAACACGGGCCAAGATTCTTCGATTTGTCTGCCCAATATAAGTTTTTTCGCAAGACACACTCGTCCTGATGATGGCTGATGTGATTCAGCCGAAACGTCGACCAGCTGACAATGGTCCTTGTGTAGGCCAGCTAGAGAGAAGAGAAAATACACGAACAAAAACCCTAAAACCAAATTTGGATGTACCTATGACTGTTCGTGAAAACCTACGTGCTAATATATACGTATATATATGAATATAAGATATTTAAGCATAAGCCCGCTATAAGGACATAGTTATTGATTCAAAGCAGTTGTCGAAAAAGTTTGCCCCGACTGGGGTTCGAACCCAGAACCTCCGGCTTAACGGCCATAGCTCTACCAATTGAGCTACCGGGACCACAGAACAAACCTTTACTAAACAGCTATTTGTTGTGATTGTTGACCTCCATGACATAAATCCAACAGAAGACTGCAATGTAGCTGTCAAATCTGAAAGATCACATGGATAAATCCAAACACATCTCATCTCCCATGAGTTGGGTAGTATGAATATAAGATTTTTAAGCATAAGCCCGCTATAAGGACATAGTTATTGATTCATAGCAGTTGTCGAAAAAGTTTGCCCCGACTGGGGTTCGAACCCAGAACCTCCGGCTTAACGTGCCATAGCTCTACCAATTGAGCTACCGGGACCACAGAACAAATCTTTACTAAACTGCTATTTGTTGTGATTGTATATAACACACATAACAAAAACTTGTAGAAATACAGCCAAACCTTACACACTCAAAAGAAATGAGATCTAAAAAAAGGGCCAAGCTCATCTACCCTTCCACATTTGCGCATTCTTAATTCATAAACGTACAGTGTCCCATAACAGCATCCTCGAAAAGCTTGGCAAAATAGAATTTGCGATTATTAATTTAAACGTAATAGTTCATCCAAGTTCTTTTTTCTAATTAATTTAAACGTAATAACATGCAAATTTTATTTTGCCAAGCTTTTCGAGGATGCTGTTATGGGACACTGTACGTTTATGAATTAAGAATGCGCAAATGTGGAAGGGTAGATGAGCTTGGCCCTTTTTTAGATCTCATTTCTTTTGAGTGTGTAAGGTTTGGCTGTATTTCTACAAGTTTTTGTTATGTGTGTGATCTCATTACTTTTTCAAGTTCCATTGCAAAATTATTTGTTAAAATATAATAATTTTATCAAAGTTGATTTAATTTCTATGGTATTAGCAATAACAATAGGATGTAAAATATCTAGACCCGGATTCATGTACATCCTGGGTAAAGGTGGTATAACCATAATATAACGACGGTATAAGGACTGGTTAAGTCTAGGCAACTCACATCCAATTGAAACTTTCCCATGCTACAACAAGCGCACAACTAATGTTACTTTATACCTTTCACTGCATCCACAGCCATGTAAATCAAATGATTATCAAGGAGGCAGTGATCAAAAGAACATTGAAAATTTGTACAGTTTTTGTTTTCGTTTTTATATAGTGACAGGAGGTTGCGTGAATTCATTGAAAGAGAAGAATTGGTTATATTATTTCCGTACATTTCTGTATAGCTAGCCTAGGTGGACAATCATACTATTGTTTATCTGCATTAGGCTTTTAGTAATCAAAACTAGTTATTTGTGCGGTAAGTGTGTCAGAACAATGTTGTGCTGGCATAGAGTTGGCTAGGCTTGTCAAACATGTAATGTAAGTATGAATTTTATCTAGTCCTATAGCCTAATGGAACTTTAGACCTACACTGTTGTATTATAAATAATTTTCTACATCTGGGCCTAGGCCAGGGACGGTTTCCGATTTGTTTTATGAGAGTATAATGACAACTTTTCTAGTTTCACACATAGAAGCAAAATTTAAAATGTCCGCCATTTGTTTACGTATCGCACTTTCCCGCCGTACTCTGCTTATACCGTCAACAAGTGTCAAGTAACTATGGTTACTTGTTGATTGTGTGCCTAGTGTTTAAGGCTTATTTTAAAACCTTTATTTAGAAACCTTCCAACAAACTTTTTCAACCTATTTTTTCAAAAGAGACTATATTACTATAACCTTAATGTTCATGTAAAATATGAACATTGTAGTCCCACCCGTCTGGTCAGAATCGCGGGCCGACGTATTAGATGTTAGTAGCAGTAGCAGTAGCAGTAGTAGTAGTAGCTAACATCCTTAAAGTGATTTTGAGCATGTTTCAAGCCATTTTTTCACCAAGAAGGAATGGTCGTACCCCAATTAAATTTGGCATGTGTTGTCAGGTATCTAAATCCCCTCGATTGTGATAGTTTTCAAGTTCACATCACGTTACATGACGGCTGTGTAACACCTCGAAATCACCCCAACTCTGGTTGGTGTATAAGGTGCTTGAGTGTGTAGCGCACCGCGGCTTGGCTGCGGCGCCCTAACGGGCACCTAGATATGTATGTATATATTGACCAGTTACCCAGGCCGTACTCAAATCGGTATACCGTAGAAAACAACAGCGATGCGTAATTTATTGAGTGCAGTTCCGTTCTTCAATGGTGAAAGGCATAACTGCATATTCTCAAATTGAAGTTTACCCGTAACAACGCTATTAATTACTGGGAAGCTTCGCAAACGCTTTTTCAGGTGCGTTGTTGGATGAGCGTATGTTTTTTTAAACAAAAAAAAGCGTAAAATTGCAATTTTCATGAGAAATTAATTTTCGATCGCGCTCAAATTTCACATAAAATTAAGGTTCTGTGAAAAAATCATTACATTCGCATAAAGCATGTAGGTATTATAAGTCGAAGAAATGTTTTATTGGATGAGCGAAGCGAGCGTAGCGAGTGAAGCGAAGATTCCATTCTACTACACTGGAGAAAAAAATCCAGAATGTTTTTTTTTCTTTTTCCTTTTTTTTGTATTTTTGTCTGTTTGTTAGCACGATTCCGGCTAAACCAATACTCCAATCGCGATGAAATTTTATGGAGGCCTTCGAAATCTCTGAACTTAGAACTGCCACGTTTTTGAGCGCAATCGAAAAATTATTTCTTGTAAAATCGCAATTTTACGATTTTTTTCGATTTTTAAAAAATTTCTTCGACTTATAACACCTACATGCTTAATCCGATTTTAATTTTTTTTTCACAAAACTTTAATTTTATGAATTAAGATATTCGTGTGAAATTTGAGGGCATTCGAAACATTATTTCTCATGAAAATCGAAATTTTACTGTTTTTTTCTTTTTTAAAACAATTCTTTGACTTATAACAACTACATGCTTTATCCTATTGTTATGATTTTTTCACAGAACCTTAATTTTATGAATTATCATATTCGTGTGAAATTTGAGCGCAATCGAATAATTATTTCTTATGAAAATCGCAATTTTATGATTTTTTTCTTCTTTAAAATTACGATTGATAAAAAAAAAAAAAAAAAAAATTTAATTTAATTTAATTTTAAAAAAATCTTCAACTTAGTAATAATTTTTTCACAGAACAACAGAAAATCCGCATAACACATGGCAGCTCAATGTACCAATTACGCTCATCCAACAACGCGGCGGGACTTAAGCGTTTTCCTAGTTAAACGAAAAAAGCGTAAAATTGCGATTTTCATGAGAAATTATTTTTCGATCGCGCTCAAATTTCACTCCAATATATGAACTCGTAAAATTAAGGTTCTGTGAAAAAATCATTACAATCGGATAAAGCATGTAGGTGTTATAAGTCGAAGAATGTTTTAAAAATGAAAAAAAATTCGTAAAATTGCGATTTTCATAAGAAATAGTTTTTCGATTGCGCTCAAAAACGTGGCAGTTCTAAGTTCAAAGATTTCGAAGGCCTCCGGAAAATTTCATCGCAATTGGAGTATCGGTTTAGCCGGAATCGTGTTAACAAACAGACAAAAATACAAAAAGAAGGGAAAAAAAGCGGATTTTTTTCTCCAGTGTCATGAAATGGAATCTTCGCTTCGCTCGCTACGCTCATCCAAATAGCATTATTTTGATAATAGTAACCTGCAGGAAGCCTTCAGATATGATTTGGAACCAAGGGGATCGTCACATGTTCGACGATGTCTTCTTTTGTTAAACGACGAGGAAACCACATATTGTCACAGAGTTGGGCGCATTCTCACATATTAAACGAACTTCCCAACACATTTATATCGTCCATGACGGTGGTCAAAATTTGCAGGTAGTGTAGTGATGCGGCCACCTCGTCCTGTTTCCATACTTATAGGAAGTCTATACTAAATACATGTTTCATGTTGTGATAGTGAATAAATGCGGCTCAGTGTGTTCAGTTGTTTGACGGACACAGGGGACCTTCTAGCACCATGCTGGTAGGAATTACTAAGCATCAGTTACCAATTGTAAATACGTAAATAATATATTTATTTATTTATTTATTTATTTATTTATTTATTTATTCATTTATTCATTTATTTATTTATTTATTTATTTATTTATTTATTTATTTATTTATTTATTTATTTATTTATTTATTTATTTATTTATTTATTTATTTATTTATTTATTTATTTATTTATTTATTTATTTATTTATTTATTTATTTATAAGATGCATATTACAACAGAGTACAAATACTCCACAAGTGCAAATCATAGCATAGCAATGGATAGAAAACATATACTTTTAAATATACAATATACACAAAATAATACATTAAACTCATTCAACATTTGAAATTATCAATTTAAATGTGAAACTATCAAAATTATTAAAACTATCAAAATTATATATATTATGCGGAAGTTGAAAAGATATTATAAATTTTGCAGTGGTTTATTCCAGTAACCTTCGTTGAGTAGTAGCGATTTATTTACAACTGCGATCTCTTGCTCCAGATTTGATAATATGCTGCCAGTTCACCAGCACCTGTTATAGATCTATCCATATAGGCGGCTAGATGCAAACATTGGGATGTATCGTAGTTCATTGCGTTCATAGCCAGCCCTGCCGGAAGATGTAAACAATAAACATCCCAGCATCTGCAATTAAGTCCGCTTCCAACGCGTTCATTTGTCACGTGGACATTTTAAAAATCAAATCAGTGTTGAAATCTGTTTGTTGCTTTGCCCATGCTCTATCGTGGTGTACGTGACACAGTGAAACCCAAGCTAGGTTGTCCACAGCTCCTGCTTGAATCCCTCTCAAACCCCTTTCATTATTTTTAACAGAGCGAGATTTTGATTGAAGCTTGGAAAAAGTTAAAACTTTCATGCTCAAAACACACCAATCTTTGCCAAATTATGTCCATGCAATTCGTTAGAGAATGCTAGGGAAAATATTTTATAGATTTTTTCCCAAATCTGCTAATAACATCAATTTATATTTTATGGAAGTCAATCCAGAAATTAAAAAATCCATCTCATCGGGGTACTTTACCAGTAAGCTACCGAGACGGTATTCTTTAACACACATAACAAAAACTTGTAGAAATACAGCCAAACCTTACACACTCAAAAGGAATGAGATCTAAAAAAAGGGCCAAGCTCATCTACCCTTCCACATAAACGTACAGTGTCCCATAACAGCATCCTCGAAAAGCTTGGCAAAATAGAATTTGCGATTATTAATTTAACGTAATAGTTTATCCAAGTTCTTTTTTTCTAATTAATTTAAACGTAATAACATGCAAATTCTATTTTGCCAAGCTTTTCGAGGATGCTGTTATGGGACACTGTACGTTTATGTGGAAGGGTAGATGAGCTTGGCCCTTTTTTTAATATCTCATTCCTTTTGAGTGTGTAAGGTTTGGCTGTATTTCTACAAGTTTTTGTTATGTGTGTGATCTCATTACTTTTTCAAGTTCCATTACAAAATTATTTGCTAAAATATAATATTTTTATCAAAGTTGATTTAAATTCTATGGTATTGGCAGTAACAATATAGGATGTAAAATATCTAGACCCGGATTCATGTACATCCTGGGTATAGGTGGTATAACCATGGTATAACGACGGTATAAGGACTGGACCCCAATTCTTGAGTTCGTGGGAGATGAGTTGAAAACGCAATTTGAAAACGAAGTCGTTTTCGTTTTTGAAGGAATTGGTATTCTTGAACGGTATCGTGGAAAACGTCATGGGTTGTGAGTTGAAAGCATTGATATTAATTAAACCCCTATAGTAGGCTAGATTAGCAGTCTCCTATACCTCCGCACAGGCGCGAGCGTAGCAAATTGAAGACTCAACCGGCCCATTTCAAGATGGCGATTTGGTGTTTTAATTTATGCTTTTTTAATGCAATAAAGTATTTTACTGGATTGTTTGATATGGTTTTAGCTTGTGCAGCATGGTATTAAACAAAGAAACAATACGAAGTGATTGCATAAGGGATTTAGTAATCATTTGGTGTTAAAGGCTAGTATGCTTACCTGTCAACCTGGCGGCAATCTTGAGAACTATTTGGCCACAAATCGCTCCCATTTGATTAACATGTAAACTGTCATTTTAAGATGGCTTCTAATTGTACCGGAAGTGGACCACCGACTGCTGGTCTAGCCAATTATATAGGATGTCTATGGTTGAAAGAGTATCACGAAATCCAAACACTTTAAAAAGATTTGCGTATAGCAAAGAGCTCGAAAAGGTTCTATATTTATTCTAGATGGCAGTGCCTTCATAAACGCGGGCCAATCGAAAGACAAGTTGTATGAAATGATTTGATTGTTGCAATTATGTAAACAAACAGATGAGCAAGTTCATATCAGACAATGTTGTGCTGGCATAGGGTTGGCTAGGCTTGTCAAACATGTAATGTAAGTATGAATTTTACTAGTCCTATAGCCAAATGGAACTTTAGACCTACACTTTTGCATTATAAATAATTTTCCACATCTTGGCCTAGGCCAGGGACGGTTTCTGATTTGTTTTATGAGAGTATAATGACACCTTTTCTCGTTCCGCACAAAGAAGAAAAATTTTAAATGTCCGCTATTTGTTTACATATCGCACTTTCCCGCCTAACTCTGCTTATACCGTCAACAAGTGTCAAGTAACTATGGTTACTTGTTGATTGTATGCCAAGTGTTTAAGGCTTATTTTAAAACCTTTATTTGGAAGCCTTCCAACAAACTTTTTCAACTTTTTTTTTCAAAAGAGACTATATTTCTATAACCTTATGTCCATGTAAAATATGAACATTGTAGTCCCACCCGTCTGGTCAGAATCGCGGGCCGACGTATTAGATGTTAGCAGTAGCAGTAGTAGGCAGTAGTAGGCAGTAGCAGTAGCTAACATCCTTACATGTTTCAAGCCATTTTTTCACCAAGAAGGAATAATCGTACCCCAATAAAATTTGGCATGTGTTGTCAGGTACCTAAATCCCCTCGATTGTGATAGTTTTCAAGTTCACATCACGTTACATGACGGCTGGGTAACACCTCGAAATCACCCCAACTCTGCTTGGTGTATAAGGTGCTTGAGTGTGTAGCGCACCGCGGCTTGGCTGCGGCGCCCTAACGGGCACCTAGATAACATCTGGATTGTTGGTACATTGTAGATTTGATCGGATTGGAACAGTACTGCAACGATTCTGCTGCCTTTGTACTGACCATCTAAACACGATTTATAATGACGTCATTATACCTAACTCTATGAGCGAGGGTTTATTTCTCAATTTCATTAATCGGGAAGAAACACTCCCATAGGTGTATTTACTGACTTTAAGGAACTTTTAGGAAATTAAGAAAGAGATTTCGATATGGTTTTTTACATACAAGCTGGCGACAGTAACTCAGTCAGCATGGCTATTCAATTGGGTCTTAATTGTTTTGTATTCATTGGATGAGCGAAGCGAAGACTTCAATTTCACTGACCCCCAAAAAAATAACTCGGGTGGTTTTTTGTATCTTTTTCTGTCTGTTTGTTTGCGCTATACCGGGCAAACGGCATGCGATCTTGATGAAAATTTAAGGGGACCTTCTCTCTGCCACGTTTTTGGGTATAATATAAAAAATATTTCTCATTAATATCGTACTTTTACGACTTTGTTCGATTTTTAACGCGATATTTTCGTGATATTTGGGCCAATTCTGACCAAACGGGTGGGACAACAGCGTTTATATTTCACGTGGACATTATGGTAATGGTGATGTATTGCCTTTTGAAAGCAAAAGTTGAAAAAGACAGCCAGAATCCATAGAAATAAAGTTTTTTATGGTGTATAATAACTAGGAAAACGCTTAAGTCCCACCGCGTTGATGGATGAGCTTTTTTGTAAGTTTTTAGTTTGCGTAGGATTACTTTTACTTTGCAAGTACTTTTTGAATGCATTGTAGGTGATTGTTGTCATGTTTCTATTGTAACTTGTAAATTGTTATTATAAACTTAAAAAAACATATTAAAACCTTTATTCTAAGGATTCTGGATAACTTTTTCAACTTTTTCTTTCTGAAAGCAATACATAACCATTACTTAAATGTCCATGTAAAATATGAACGTTGTCGCCCCTCTCGTTTGGTCAGCATCGGCCCAAATGTCACGAAAATATCGCACTTAAAATCGAAAAATATCGTTTAAGTACAATATTCATGAGAAATATTTCTTTGATTGTACCAAAAAACGTGGCAGGTCTAAGTTTAGAGCTGTCGAAGGTCCCCTCTAATTTTCATCAAGATCGCAAATGCCGTTCGCCCGGTAGAGCGCGAACAAACAGACAGGAAATAAAACAAGAATACAAAAGAAAACTAAAAAACTTTTTAAAAAACTAAAAAAACATTGGAGCTAAATTTTTGAGGGGTCAGTGAAATTGAAGTCAGGCCTTTGCTCATCCAATAAACAAGTAACTATAGAAACTCGACATCAATCACCTACAATGTGTTCAAAAAGCAAATCTTCGGGTCAAGATATTTAACATTCAATTAATTAATATAACCATAGATATTATTACTATACTTTACAAAAAATATCCTGATTGGATGAGCGTAGCGAATACTTTAATTTCTCTGATCCCCCAAAAAATTTAGCTCGGGTGTTTTTTTGTTTTTTGTTTGTTTGTTTTTCTGTCTGTTCGCACTCTACCGGGGAAATGGCATATGCGATCTTGATGAAAATTGAAGGGGACCTTCGAAATCTCTAAACTTAGACTAGCCACGTTTTTGGGTATAATCGAAGAAATATTTTTCATGAATATCGTACTTCTACAATTTTTTTCGATTTTTAGTGCCAAATTTTCGTGACATTTGGGCCGATTCTGGCCAAACGGGTGGGGCTACAACGTTAATATTTTACATGGACAATAAGGTTATCAAAAAACTTATATTACAACCTATATTTCTATGGATTCTGACTAACTTTTCCAATTTTTTACAACCTATATTTCTATGGATTCCATAGAAATATAGGTTTTAATATAAGTTTTTTAAGGTATATAATAACAATTATCAAGTTACAATAGAAACTTGACAACAATCACCTACAATGCGTTCAAAAAGCACTTGCAAGAGTAAAAAGATCCCACGCAAACTAAAAACTTACAAAAAAGCTCATTCAGCAATGCGACTAGAAAAAGCGTTCCCAAAGCGGCCTAGTATGTAACAATAATCGTAGTTGAATGTCAGAAACCATTTTAAAATTTAATATGTAATTATGATGTCAGGTAAGCCCTTTTGCCTCCATTTATCAAGATGGCCGCAACGAAGCTTGGGGAAGGTTTTTACTTTCGTCTCTTACGAATACTTAAAGACATATTCTCACATTGAGTTGTCACTTACATAATATATTAATCCTAAATTTATATAAGAAATTTAGATTTTAAAATAATAAATCTGTCTATTTTTAATTCGATATTGCTTAACGTTTCATATTTATGCACTTTGGCTAATCGAGACGAAGGGTGGGACGTAAGGGGTGACGCGGGGGGACAAGGGGTGGACAGGCCTGTGCTGGTCGGAACCAGCCACAAGCGTATGGGGATGGCAGGGGTTCCCCCACGTCGTGGTCGTCTCCGTCTGTATCATCATCCGTCCGTGTTGTCATTGTCGTCGCCGTCGTGGAGGTAGTCAAAGGGAAGGGGAAAGTTCCCCGACGACGAGCCAGAGCTCGCCATTAGTTTCAGGGAGTAAAACTCCCCTAATCACGGGCATAACCACGAGAAGGTTGTGAGTTGGAATTTGATGGCCCAAAATATTTAAACATGGTACGACCAATATTATGGAAATTGTACAGTGCGTGACGGTCACCACTCGTGACGTAGTTGGATGCCTACTGAGATTCGCTACCGACCGACTCGACTCGACTTGATGCGGCCTTTGCTGCCCGCCCATTCAATACCATCGTGCACCGGACGGGTTAGTTGAAAAGTGTTCTTTCTAAGAACAGGATGTTAGGATTGCCTTCCTTCTCTCTCTTTGTATGACACACTTACCTTTAGTTATATATAAAAAAAAACTAGAACCTAAAAGAATACAAAATATACACTTTATTTGTGTGTAAACTGTAGTCACTAGCACATACATATCTTGACAAACAATGTAATTAAACGAGGGAGCGGAGCGAACGAGTGTCTCCATTCAACTCGAACGGCTCTCATTCTGTGATTTTGTCTGTCTGTCTGTACGTCGAAAATCAGCCGAACCGCTGAACAGATTGTGCTGAAATTTTAAATAGACATCTGGTACGAGTTTGCTGAGAACTGCTAACAAAATCAGCTAGATCCATTGCGATTTAATCCCACAATAAATAAAAATGTGATTTTTTAAAATATCGATAGCATTTGTTTAGTAGCAGCTAGCGGGACGATAACTACATGGCTTGCATGACCTATTGGTAAGCATTTAGCCTACCGCACGGAGGGTTGGGGTTCGATATCCGTTAGCTCAATTTTTTTTATATTTTTACACACACATATAATTTTTTAGGGGTGTTAAATGGGAAATAAAATATAGGTAATTTTGTTTTATCTTGGAAATTTGTTAATGTTTCACGCTAATACGTTTTGAACATGATTCGCATTTAAAATGTTCAATTTAATTAACTAGAGAAACGCCAAAGTCGTTGTTAATGAGTGAGCCATGTGTTGAGTACCCGGTATCATTCCCCATACTGGGTTAGATCCAGTCTTAGGTATGGGGGTGGAAAGGGGATGTTCCCGGGTACTCAACATCCCCTTTTCTCCCATATACCCAAGGCTGGATCTAGCCCAGTATGTGGAATGATACAGGGTAACACATGGCTCACTCACTCGTTTTACAACGACTTTGGCGTTCCCTAGTACATAAAACACTTGTTGAGCTGTCACTGTGCTAGAACAATTCTGCGAATGCTCCAACTACACTGACCCCTTAGATAATTCAACACGTGTTCTAACCGAGTGTCTACCCTCACCCGGCCAGCTTTGTCAGCTCAGCAGGTCCCCATCCACCCGCGTCACATGCCCCCAGGCGCGTGTCAAAACAAACCATTGGAGTAGGGTGTTGCCACAAATTGCGCCATTCTTTTTTTTTTTACATCTACTTGTATTAAAAAAATATTTCATCCTATGCGATAAAATGCCTTTAACCTGCTCACTTTTTTGTTCCATATAGATACAAGAAACTAGAGCATTGCACCAATTTAAATTGTCCTTCATAACATAGTGTCTTAAATCTGTTCACAATACACTCAAACCAGCTAAAATATGTAATCCTATCTACATCCTTTCTTGGCGATTAGCGTATTTGGCCGAACATCTTGTCCATATACGAACAGGTATATTGTCATGTCCTGTAGAGTACATGTTGACTTAATACTAATTATCTCGAGGTCCAATACATTTCGGAATCCAATCAGGGAACATACCGACGTGAGTTCATTTAGGGTCAAGACGTCTAGTTACTTTCCAGTGAGGCTAATTTAGTCGCAATACAGGAAGGGAATCGACCGACAAAACGCTGAATACTAAAGATTGCACAACTAAATAGTGCAAGTAAATCGGACTTTGATTAAGTGCACTGAACGGAAGACTGCTGAGGTACGTAGAGACGTTCGTTGAGAAGAGGGAGACGAGCGACAACCGTGGACGGAGGAGGTCAGGACAGTGCAACAACAACCGCAACGTGAACCACAAATGTCCTGGAAGAGTTCTTAGTGAGGATTACCGGATGAAGAACCAGAACAAGGATTAACCATAAGAAGAGGTGAAGAGAGAAGACATCGCCCAGGGTCCGACATCAGGGTGTCGGAGGGGGCCAGTCTAAACCACATACCAGGAACCACAAGCATTCGGTAAGCCATGCACACCCATTAGTAAGTCATAGAGTCAGTAGAGGTATGAACCCACGGTCTGCCAGACGGAACTCATAGGTTCGATCCTAGGCCAGAATAGGAGGGTCATTATGTTCATCTTTAATACAGTGCTGGTCTCTTAAGTGGAACCACGTCTAATTACTGTGTCTACATCCCCCTCATGAACCCACCTACCCACGATCCCTGGTCCGTGCTAGCTATTAGGCCTCAAGAGAATTACGCTACGCCCCCACTTAAACACTCATTTGGCGATCACCACCCTCAGCCAAAGGGCCTAACTAGCTATGCGTGACATGGTGATGGCGCCGGATTTTTATAGTTGCATTTTTGTGTACTGTGTACAAAATGGGTTTTGGTGGGTCGTTTTGATGGGAGTAGATAGATACTCTGTGGGTGTCCGGGCGTTAGCGCGCCTGCGTAAGTAGGTGGCGGCTGGCGTGCCTATTGTCTCGGCGACCAAGCTGGCCGTGTCCGGTGAACTGCAAGCTCAGCATGAAGTTGGTACGTACACAGATCTTACCTGAGAAGTATCGAGAGGGGAGGGATGCGGAGATTTGGATAAAAACTTATGAAGCAGCGGCGTCTATAAATGGCTGGTCAGATGATAAAAAGGTAGATCTTTTAGATTTCTTTTTGACAGGTAGTCAAAATGAATGGTATCTCTATAAGACGTCGGAACATAGTCGGAAACCGTTTGATGGTGTTGGGGAACGTCCAAAATTAGAGTGGTCGGTGCTCAAGGCTAGTTTTATTAAATGGTGGGGGTGTTTACCGGGAGGATACTCATCATCAGAGTATTGTCGACCAACAGGTTCCGTGTTCGAGTCCAGGGAGCACTCTTAGTCAACAGGGTGGTTTTCAGTCTTACCCTCAATCACAGCAAGGGGGCTTTCACTCTTATCCTCAATTTCAACAGGGGGCTGTGGGGTCCGCTAATGCATTCCAACAGGGGGCTATGGGGGCCAATAATGTATTCCAACAGGGGGCTATGGGGGCAACTAGCGCATTTCAGCAGGGGGCTATGGGGCCCGCAGTGGCATTTCAGCAAGGTGGCTATCATCAAGGTCCTCAAATGCAGCCGGTATCTTTTCCCGCGTCTATTCCCTCTAATATGCCAATGCAGCAGGGGGTTGCTTCAGGACAGCAGCCTGTGGGTCAGATGGGCCAAGGTAGTACTCAGATGTATCAGGGTGGTAATAAGATATACCAAGGTGGTAATCAGATGTACCAGGGTGATAGTCAGGTATACCAGGGCAGTAGTCTTATGCCACATAGCACTTGGAGTAATTGGGTGTTACGAATGGTTGCAAGGGTCCAGCGGAAAGGGGAGGAAGCGTCAGCCTATGTTCTTGATAAGGGTCGGCTGTGTGCTAAGGTGGATCCACAGATGACGGGTCTGGAAAGAGCTAGGTGGTGTTTTAAAGGTCTTTTGCCGGAGGTCCAAAAATTGCTGGTGAAATTTTCGTGTACGGATTATGATGATTTGTTGGACATAATACAGCAGGTGGAGAGATTGAACAAAGAGGAATTTGATCTTTTAATGTCTCGTTTGGGAATGGACCACCTGGTAGTGAAGCCTTCAAATGAACCAGTTATTCAGTTAAATCGGAAGACGGAGAATTTAAGGGAAGAATTTAAGGATCTAGGGAGCGATAGTAATTGTCAAAATGCAAATTTGTCAGATAACGATTCGAGGGTTGTGTACGGTGCGATACAGGAGGCACCCAGGGGTCAGGAAAGTATTGTCGAACGATCTCCTCAGCGTGATTTTGACAGAAGGGTAGTTTGTTTTTACTGTCGAGAACAGGGTCATTTTAAGAGGGACTGTGTCAAGCTAGCATTCGAGGCTCGTCGAAGAGCACCTGTTGTTGTCTCGGGGGAGCAGATACCATCTTCTGTGCCGTTTACACCGTTGGAGCGCCCTGTAGTGGAAAGAAGTAGCACTGAGTTGTCGACCGTTTGTAATAATGAGGTAATTTCTAAGGTTTTGTGTCCTGTGGTTACGAGTAGTGACTCTCTGATGACGATTAACAGCAATGAAAAGGTATTTTCTAAGGTTTTGCTTCCTGTGATTAAGGGTAGTGACATTTCGGTGACAACTAATAGCAATGACAAGGTATTTTCTAAGGTTTTGCTTCCTGTGGTTAAGGGTAGTGACATTTCGGTGACTACTTATAGCAGTGACAAGGTAATTTCTAAGGTTTTTAGTTCTAAGATTGAGGATGGTTGTTCTATGGTATCTACTACTCACGAGGATATAGGGGATGTTTTGTTGTCTAATAGTAATGAGGAGGGTAGTGGAACCGCTCACGTGGATATAGGGGATGCCTTGGGGATGTCATTGCTAGGTGAAGAGAGTAATACTTCGCTGTCTACCGTTCATGAGGAAGTAGGGGATGCTTTGGGGATGTCACTGCTAGGTGAAGAGAGTAATACTTCGCTGTCTACCGTTCATGAAGAAGTAGGGGATGCCTTGGGGATGTCACTGCTAGGTGAAGAGGGTAGTTCTTCACTGCCTAAGGTCGATGACTACGTAGGGGATGAAGTGGTGGTTTCGCTTCGTGGTGACGAGGGCGGAAGTACAACAGTGGCTACGTCTTGTGAGGATAGGAAGGAACCAGATGTGGTTGTTTGCCCTATTGTGGAGAGTAGTGGGACATCCTTGTCTTACGCAGCATTGGTTAAGGGTAGCGCCAAAGGGGTGTCATACCCTAGTATGGGAAGTGGTGGCACTGACGTACCATTATCTCTTAAGTTCAAAAGGAGTGGAAGCAGTGCTGTACAATTCGCTATTGGGTTCAAATGGGGTGGAAATGCCGTCTCATTTGCACTTGCCTTTAAGGGTGGAGGAACCAAGGGTGGTGTCACATTCCTTAGTGCATAGTTATGCCATGGACATAATTCTTCACATTGTCAATAGTCAGAGTGACATGTTTTTTCTCAGTGTCAATAGTCGGCCTATGAATTATGCTGAGCTAGTAATTGTCGGTCAAAGCCTTCTGAGTGAGGCACAGGCATGTGAATGAACATCGAGTCTTCTAATGGGTCTGCAGCAATTAATTAATTGTTTGGTTTTGTCGATGCGGCAGAAGTTGCACATTCAAGATCTTATGTAAACAAAGTGGACGTGGGTTCTTACCTGACTCTGGTGACGGTGAGCATGGCTGTATTAACAAGTAACAAGTTATGTTGTTTGGTAATTTATAAATTATATTGTTTATTATATAAATTAGTAATGTTTTATTTCACTTAATGATTTTTTTTGTTAAATCAATCAGAACTACAGTAAATTTAATCTGGTTATATGTTTCAAAAAGTTTTGCATAAATGTTAATTGTAAATTCATTGTTTTGGTCTGTGAATTGAGATTATAAAATATTCTTGCTGATTACGAGTTATGCTCGCGAGCCGAGTCACGGCAGTAATGTTATGTATTGCGTCAGCTGTTTGTTGTTATGAACGGGCGAGCTGTCATGTGATGGCACGTGGGTTTGTTGTAGTACCCAAATGGCTGTTTGTTTTTTATTTATGTTACAGTTGACGCGCCCCGCTCACTCGAATGGATATCGGGTGGAGGAAGGGAAAGCAGTACATGCCTGCGATTCTGACAGACGACGGAGAAGTGTCCGGCTCGTTTAGTCACAATGTCGGGACAGCACTGGCAAATTATTTTGATTTTGAAAATCTAGGAATTTTCCAGGAATTCCAAATATTATTACTTAGGGATATTGGACAGTAAATCTTAAGGTGCCTACTTATTGTTTTTATTTTGAATTACGTACAGACAAATAATTAGCTAATTAATACTTGTGTTTTTTTGTTATTGTTTGTGTATAGACTAAGATATAGGGATTTACAGGTTAAAATTATTTAATTCCTAATTCACAGGAGTTATAGATTTGATTAGGAAGGTTTAACTGTCGTAGAGTCACGTCTTTTATATCAGTACCTGGATGTACATGCCAAAGGCGAGGTTGTGAGTTTCGTCCGGAAAACGTGGGATTTCTTTGTTTTTTATTTCTTAAACTAGGATTTGCAGCTTAGGGGTCCTGGTATGTTGGTTTCACTGGTTCTTTGGAGAGGATGTGGCGCCGAATGAAGTGAATCTTTGCCAAGACAGAAGAGATCTTTCGGCCAAGACAAAGGAAGAAGGACTTATCTACTAGTTACGTTTGTAAAGTTGATTCTATAAATCTAAATGCATATGGCCAGTTTATATACCTATGACATCGAATACTTAGTGGATTTCAATGAAGAATAAGCGAAGCTCATTCAGGATGGAGGAATGTAAAACGAGGGCGTTTTAACCCCCGGAGAGAGGGCTGTCATGTCCTGTAGAGTACATGTTGACTTAATACTAATTATCTCGAGGTCCAATACATTTCGGAATCCAATCAGGGAACATACCGACGTGAGTTCATTTAGGGTCAAGACGTCTAGTTACTTTCCAGTGAGGCTAATTTAGTCGCAATACAGGAAGGGAATCGACCGACAAAACGCTGAATACTAAAGATTGCACAACTAAATAGTGCAAGTAAATCGGACTTTGATTAAGTGCACTGAACGGAAGACTGCTGAGGTACGTAGAGACGTTCGTTGAGAAGAGAGAGACGAGCGACAACCCTTGACGGAGGAGGTCAGGACAGTGTAACAACAATCGCAACGTGAACCACCAATGTCCTGGAAGAGTTCTTAGTGAGGATTACCGGATGAAGAACCAGAACAAGGATTTACCATAAGAAGAGGTGAAGAGAGAAGACATCGCCCAGGGTCCGACATCAGGGTGTTGGAGGGGGCCAGTCTAAACCACATACCAGGGACTAGAAGCATTCGGTAAGCCATGCAAACCAATTAGTAAGTCATAGAGTCAGTAGAGGTATGAACCCACGGTCTGCCAGACGGAACTCATAGGTTCGATCCTAGGCCAGAATAGGAGGGTCATTATGTTCATTTTTAATACAGTGCTGGTCTCTTAAGTGGAACCACGTCTAATTACTGTGTCTACATCCCCCTCATGAACCCACCTACCCACGATCCCTGGTCCGTGCTAGCTATTAGGCCTCAAGAGAATTACGCTACGCCCCCACTTAAACACTCATTTGGCGATCACCACCCTCCGCCAAAGGGCCTAACTAGCTATGCGTGACAATATGCCGGGGTATACGTCATAAATTTCCCTATAAACGTCTATATTGGGCGTACCGCTAACCCCAAAAATAAATAAAAAACAATTTTGGCAATGTCAAATGATGATAATTGATAAACTATGTCTGTGTGGCTCCTTGGGCTTATCGAAGCCGGCTAGCCAATAGCCATGACTGACGCTTCTCCCACATCATATTTTCCTTCCTCTACATTATCTACATCACTTTCTTCCTCTTCACTATCTTCTTCCTCAGGGACCTCCACCAGTTTTTGCCATATTTTACGTTCGTTCATATATTTAGGAAAATTTGTATTAGGACGACAGATCAAAAACTGTTCACGCAGAAATTTTACCTGTTGCCTCATTGTTTTCTCTCAGTCATGCCATGTGTTGCTTCAGGTCCCCCACTGCACCAACTCTGAGCTTGGTGCAAACGGGATCCAACGTCACGGCCACCTGTGATGTGCCCGAGAGCCGACCTGTGGCCAACATTACCTGGCTCCTGGGCGACACTGTCATCCGCCAGGACGAAAGCGACGACAGTCAAGCCACTGCTCAGGATCAGTGGAGGTGGCCCTGGACGACGGGGGCAATCAGTCAGACCGTCACACTGCAGGTGCAGCCACAAGACCTTGGCAAGGACCTAAAGTGTGTGGTCTCGCATGTCACCCTGGACAAGCCACTCGTTGCCAGACGACCAATCCCGTTAACAGGTGAGCTATGCACATTAATATGAAACCCTTTTTTGTCCAATAAAAATATTAACCATCTGAAACGTTTACTAGAGCTTGAGAGGTCCGGGATATCAAATTCTTAAATATACGAAAGTCGTGTGGATTTGTATTTATTATGTTAGTTCTAACGTGTAATAGCTGGTCTCTCTGGAAGGCAAAAACAAGACATCTGTATTGCCAAGAACAAACATATTATCAACAACAACAAAGAAAATATGGGATACCGCGTGTTAATATTTTGAGCGGGGGTTATGCATGATCGCGACCTAGAACTCCGATGAACAAACTACTTTATATTTGAGATATTTTAAAGCAATACAGTACCAATTAAGGTTGATTATTGATTATTTTTTCAGACAATGATCAAAGATTACCCAGTGTTCAAATGTTATCGCTGATCATTCAGATAATCAAGCTTTAAACTTCCAAAGATGAGGAATATCGTTTTAAGTCAAGAGTTGATAAGTGTTGTTATCCTTTTGTGGGAACTGAAAAGTAAAGGAAGAACCTAACAGTGCTTTATAACGTTGTTCCATATTTTTCTTATAGCCTTGGTCAATATGATATAATATCTTTTCAAATATATGCAAATAAATATGTAAATTTGTTTTGGAAAAGCTGTGGAAAATTTATATTTCAATTTAAATAAAAGTAAAGCCACTCAAGTTGTCTTAAGAAGTGACATTCCTAAGAGAGTAATAGATGTATTGCAATTACCTCACAGTCAATGCTGATGTCCTGCTCCTTGGCAGGCAAGGCATTTAACTGCAGCCAACCACAGAAAATAGGTGGTCTACTGACTGTTTCTTGTTTTAAAATTAAGTAACCGCATCGCCAGTGTTGGCTCGAACGCTTAGCGCGCAACTCTGATCTCAAGATCTCGGGTTCAAATCCCGTCGAGGCCGGCAATCCTGACTGCAGTTTTTTTTCTGGGGTTCTCATGATGTGGCTATCGCTGTCTTGTTGTGTTCGTCGTCGTCATCGTCGTGTGATCTTCGCGGTGAGGGAAGGGGGGGGGGGAGGTGTCCTTGACGACGACTGCTATTGATCCGTGTTCACCTAGGAGGATTCAGTATATTACCTCTGGAGGGGCCCTTAGTGCATCGCCGCTGACGCACGTTTCGACGGCCGAGATTTCCCCTCGCGCGCCTGCCTTCCCGCAGAGAGCAGGCAACGAGACTGAGCCGGCGTATTCAGTATAGCTCGCGATACGTATGTTTACAAGTGCAACCAATGGTTAACAGTTGTGTTACAATAACAAACATGCTGTTTTTCCTTGCATCGTCCTTTACTCTGCATCGTGACACAAAAATAATACTGCGGATAAATTATGGGAGAGCTTCGAATAAAAAGAAAAACATCAAAACTGTAAAAGTGAAATCGTTATGAATTGTTTAATCGTTGAAATAACAATTTGGCTTAATTTCTTACTTCACTGCACGTAGGAAAGGATTTATGTTTTCCATCTTATTAGTAGAGTCATTTCCGACACTTTTGTGACCGTTGAGAGACAATGACGATTTCTCAACGGATTTGTGCTCTAAGAAGGTTTTATAAAAAATTAAGCCCCCATGCCCCCGCGAAAGTGTGGGCATACTCCGCCAGGGCCCAAAATCCAATATGGCGGCCGTTTACCACATCTGACACTATCTTTGAAATGGTTTAGCCTAGACTATTGCGTAGTATTTGGTTTTTATGGTTTTGAGGGTCGAGGAATTCGTTTCTGAAGTCGGTTTGGCGATCAGACCCATTTTTAAAGCATCGAATCCAAGATGGCCGTCGATTTGCAGCTTGGAATACCCAGTTTCTCGAATTCGTAGTAGAACTTCCATATAAGACTCGAATGAAAGCCCTGTTCACATAATTTCGAATAATTGACAGTAGAGCTACCAGATAGTGCTCATAAATCTAATAATTGGTCAAAACTTCAATAATAATACGAATATATGTGCTCCTTTTATAGACAATTTAGCAACTTCCTGAAGTGCTGTGATAAGAGTGGCTATGGCACATGAATTGAGAGACAATGACAATTTCTCAACGGATTTGTCCTCTAAGAAGGTTTTATAAAAAATTAAGCCACCATGCCCCTCGCGAAAGTGTGGGCATACTCCGCCAGGGCCCAAAATCCAATATGTCGGCCATTTACCACATCTGACACTATCTTTGCAATGGTTTAGCCTAGAGTATCGCGTAGTATGTGGTTTTTATGGTTTTGAGGGTCGAGGAATTCGTTTCTGAAGTCGGTTTGGCGATTAGATCCATTTTTTAAAGCATCGAATCCAAGATGGCCGTCGATTTGCAGCTTGGAATACCCAGTTTCTCGAAATCGTAGTAGAATTTTCATATAAGACTCGAATGAAAGCCCTGTTCACATAATTTTGAATAATTGACAGTAGAGCTACCAGATAGTGATCATAAATTTAATAATTGATCAAAACTTCAATAATAATACGAAAATATGTGCTCCTTTTATAAACAATTTAGCAACTTTCTAAAGTGCTGTGATAAGAGTGGCTATGGCACATGATTTGAGAGACAATGACAATTTCTCAACGGATTTGTCCTCTAAGAAGGTTTTATAAAAAATTAGCCCCCATGCCCCTCGCGAAAGTGTGGGCATGGTCCGCCAGGGCCCAAAATCCAATATGGCGGCCATTTACCACATGTGACACTATCTTTGCAATGGTTTAGCCTAGAGTATCGCGTAGAATGTGGTTTTTATGGTTTTGAGGGTCGAGGAATTTGTTTCTGAAGTCGGTTAGGCTTAAGCTTAGGCATGGCTTCAGCTTTTGCTGAATGAGAAGCAACTGTTTTCAACAACAAGGAACGCAAACAACGTCGCAAGGGTGAAGACGACTGTCAATCGAAACCTCAAATGCCAGCATCGCTATAGAAAGCATGTTGAGTGCCAACTGCCAACCATCGAGAATGAAGAAGGACGCGAAGGCAATTCAGGATCTGCAGGCATGCATGAAAGATTTTTGTGCTGAGTCCTTTGACATCTCGCTACCTACATTGAGGTCAGTCAATGCAATCTGGCCTGGTAGCCTCCCCGGAGTTATTGCTTGACCTCAAGACGGCGCTTGTGCATGGTAAGGTTCAGATTGAAACCCTTCTGGAAGAGCGAGTTTTCACCAAGGCCAAGTCTCTCACTGCAACCATCTACAGAAATAAGAGGCGGAATTTCGCTACTGAGCAGATCTGTACATCATCTAGTACACCCATGAAAGTGGCCCAGATGGGGAGGTCAGGGCTAGTGGCCCTGTTTGAGCTTGCAGAGAGATTAGGTAAAATTGAACTTGAGTCAGACCTTGTAGGCAGAGTGACTGAGGAGTGCCTCTCAATCAACAATGTCGATGGTTCAATGCGCAAGACAGCGAAGAGCAAGTTACTAGATATATATTAAATTTAGAATCAATTGCAGAGAAACCACAGGATCACGTCCGTCTTGAGATATGGTGATGATCTGGCGATTAGCTACCCCCAGACCAGAGGACCGTGAGGCTAGGAAACGGGACGGCTGAGGTACCACTGGAGTGACTACCTTGATAAGATATGCTCGATAATTCTCTCACGCCACGCTGATGCACGTCTCATCATACTCTTAAACGACAAGTATGACCTTCCCTTTAGCATCAAGGATGATGAGCACGATCGACGGGCAGCAAAACATCTACACATCCCAAATGTTTTCCCTAAGCCTGGAGACGCGTTTCCAGAAGCTGCTGAATTCAATAAGCTCATGGTCGATTCAGGAAGTAAGGTCAGACTGCAGAGACTTGTGAAGGAACAGATGAAAGCAAAAATTGGTCAGCTTCGGAGTGGTGTCATATATTGTGAAGACAATACGTCAACTAACCTGAGCACTGGTGTGACAAGCGATGAGTAACGTCTTCAAGCATCCAGAAGCAGACACAATGCTGCTTTCAACGTATACCAAGCTGAGAGCTGGGAATTATAACTGGAGCAGTTTGTTCTAGACAGCGAGGACACAGATGTATATGTACAAGCAGATTGTCTCACAACAATTCAGAGGAGACCTGCTGATAAAACGCAAGCATTCAATAATCAATTGCAATGCCCTACTGTCAGCAGAGGTCGCCGATGTCATCATACCTCTACATGTCATAACAGGCAGTGACCACTCATCAGGGTTCTATGGGCATGGCAAAAAACAAGTATTGCAGAAATTAATCAATGCCTCAGAGGCCAGAGAGCTTCTTGTAAGAGTAGGTGAAAGTCTGGAGCTAGAGGACGAAGTCAGAGCAAATATGAAAGCATTTGTCCTCTCAAAAGTCTATGCTGAAAGTGCAGATGCTACCTGCGCGCAAGCCAGAGCTTCGAAGTGGCACAAAATGAAGAACAAGATCTCTATGTGCAAAGGACGAATTACATTGTGTATTGCCAGCTCGAGCTGCTAGATCATACGTCCCCCATTGGTCATGGCTGAGAAATTCTAAATGGGAAGAGCCGACCAGTGCGCCACACCCTACCCCCCTTGCCCCAGCAGCTCAAAACTCGTGGTTGTCCAGATGACAGAGGTGATGACAGTGGCAGCGATGATGAGAGAAGTGAGTGTGGAGAGTCAACAGATTCGGACGAACAGTAACGGTGCATGTAGTGAGTGCACTAATGATTGTAGTCTAATTAAGAGATGTTATTGTGAAAAGTTGTGCTTCGTACAGAATTTGTCATAGCTCTACTGTCAATTATTCAAAATTATTGAAAGGGCTTTCATTCGAGTCTTATATGGAAATTTCGAGAAACTGGGTATTCCAAGCTGCAAATCGACGACTATCTTGGATTCGAAGCTTTAAAAAATGGTCAAATCGCCAAACCTACTTCAAAAAAAAAGAATTCCTCGACCCTAAAAACCATAAAAACCACATACTACACGATACATTAGGCTAAACCATTGCAAAGATAGTGTCAGACGTGGCAAATGGCAGCCATATTGGATTTTGGGCTCTGGCAGAGTATGCCCACACTTTCGCGAGGGGCATGGGGGCTAATTTTTTATAAAACCTTCTTTGAGGACAAATCCGTTGAGAAATTGTCATTGTCTCTCAATTCATGTGCCATAGCCACTCTATCACAGCACTTTAGAAAGTTGCAAAATTGTCTCTAAAACGAGCACATATTTTCGTATTATTATTAAAGTTTTGACCAATTATTAGATTTATGAGCACTATCTGGTAGCTCTACTGTCAATTATTCAAAATTATGTGAACAGGGCTTTCATTCGAGTTTTATATGAAAGTTCTACTACGATTTCGAGAAACTGGGTATTCCAAGCTGCAAATCGACGGCCATCTTGGATTCGATGCTTTAAAAAATGGGTCTAATCGCCAAACCGACTTCTGAAACGAATTCCTCGACCCTCAAAACCAAAAAAAACACATACTACGCGATACTCTAGGCTAAACCATTGCAAATATAGTGTCAGATGTGGTAAATGGCCGCCATATTGGATTTTGGGCCCTGGTGGAGTATGCCCACACTTTCGCGAGGGGCATGGGGGCTAAATTTTTTATAAAACCTTCTTAGAGGACAAATCCGTTGAGAAATTGTCATTTTCTCTCAATTCATGTGCCATAGCCACTCTTATCACAGCACTTTAGAAAGTTGCTAAATTGTCTATAAGAGGAGCACATATTAGACCATTATTATTATTATTATTATTATTATTATTAGGTTATTATTATTAGGACCAATTATTAGATTTATGAGCACTATCTGGTAGCTCTACTGTCAATTATTCGAAATTATGTGAACAGGGCTTTCATTCGAGTCTTATATGGAAGTTCTACTACGATTTCGAGAAACTGGGTATTCCAAGCTGCAAATCGACGGCCATCTTGGATTCGATGCTTTAAAAAATGGGTCTAATCGCCAAACTGACTTCAGAAACGAACTCCTCGACCCTCAAAACCATAAAAACCACATACTACGCGATACTTTAGGCTAAACCATTGCAAAGATAGTGTCAGATGTGGTAAATGGACGCCATATTGGATTTTGGGCCCTGGCGGAGTATGCCCACACTTTCGCGAGGGGCATGGGGGCTAAATTTTTTATAAAACATTCTTAGAGCAAAAATCCGTTGAGAAATCGTCATAGTCTCTCAACGGTCACAAAAGTGTCGGAAATGACCCTACTATATAACTTATTTGTACGTTATGTTGTCGGGAAAATGTGTTGTGAACATGATTGCATTGTTTCGAGTACAGATTGCTAAGATAAATGTGTTCTGTGTTATGATTCGTTCGTTAGAAATACTTATAAAATATCACTAGATAGTAGATACCACATTTTAGATACCACATTTTTTTAAATCTCAAGGTAGGTTTAGGTGTATAAAACTTTTAAGGTACCACATTTTAAGATATCACTAGATAGTAGATACCACATTTTTTATCTCAAGGTAGGTTTAGGTGGATAAAACTCTTAGCTGTCACATTTTAATTGTGCATGTAAATTCATGTGAAAAAAATACAACAATAATTGCTTCATCGTGCCATTTAATTTTATCTTGCAACTTTCTTCACATAGTTTTACAATGTGGTCCACAGCGGCCACAAAACGTTGGTGTTTCAAGATAATTTAGTAATAATTTGCCGACACTTACTCGGTCTACCCGAAAAATTTATCATGAATATATTGTAGCAAGTTTATTCAAAACATTTTCGTAAAGATTGCAGCTGTAGGGTATACACTGTAGACATCAGTTTTACCAGCTGTGACCCTCTTCAGGTAACGAAACAAGATTATGATTATATATTTGGGGTATTAAAGTAAGAATTGTTAAGGTATTCTCCGAGGGCTGTATAGAGAACTTAATCCCAACACTTGTAAAAAATCTCATTAAAATTGGTCAGGATTGCTAGTGGATGGATTCGAATCCGTGACCTACCGAGTCAGAATCTCGCGCGTTACACTCGTAATATAATATGTAGATTATTACATTTTATGTCAATCCGAAGCCAGTGAAATTTGATCTTAGATCTGTAATTTATAACAGAGTGTAAATATAGAGAAATAAATAAATACGCGTTAACGTCATCAATTTCTCACACTGAGCGAGAGTGAGTGTAATGGCTATAATCTAATCTAAACATTCCCAGACCAATTATCGAGGTCATTTGTCTTGGACACGTGTGAGTCTAAGAATCTTGAGCTTCACCAAACAATATCTTCAGAGGAACCCCCGTGCATCTCTATGACGTTGATCGTCGTAATTAACATATGACCAATATCCAAACGTCTCCAAAAATATACATCAGAGCAGAAACCTTTACAAACGGTCAAGACTAAAGATAAAGACAGTCTGTCAAAAACTACATAAAACTTCTAGGGTAGAAGTTAGAAATTATTGTTATTTATATGGTTATTACTTCCCATGTCATATTAAAATAATAGCGCGAAAAAAGCAGTCCTAAACGTAAAACTTTGTATTTCTGTAGAATATAAATTATTGACTTTGAACAGTTTAAAACTACGGTGATGATGTTAATGCATAGGTAATGATTTCGTACACCCGCGCCAACATTTAGAACCGGTGAGCCTTCGGTATCATTGCAATTGGAATGTAATTTTTTTACAGTGCAATAAGACGAACATAGTTATTTGTACTGACTAAAGATTTTGTCGTAGTTCAATTAGAAACTGTTCCAGCCTCGATTGTAATAGTTTCTCCCCATTGCGCGCGTGTTTATTTTGCCTCTCTTGCCTGGAGTCTGTCAGCGAGCGAGCGGCGCGTGAGGGGGGGTAGAGAGTGGGGGATGCTTCAAGCCTTGCGTGCTACTACTGCCGGCCGGGCCCCTCCAGCCAGAGGTAATATACTAAATCCTCCTAGGTGTTCACACGCGACGAGGGTGTTTAGATCTGATTGTTATTCCGATGAAGAGCCGAGTACCACAGGACCCAATAACAGTCGAAGAGTCTGTCCGATCTCAAGTTGTGCCTGGCTGCATTGTGTAAACATAGCCCGCTGTATCGCACGTGTGGGGTATATGCCCTGTTACTGATGAAGATCACATTACGAAATACAATACGAAGTTAATGGTTCTGATACATTTGAGCGAATATACATTTTGAACGAAGAAAATTTGCAAATAATAAAAAAAAATCCACAGCCAAAAAAGTCATCATTCGGTGAAATTAGTTTCAAGTTTCAAAGCCCTAGGAAAACCCCATTGCAACACAAAGAAAAGGATGGAAATAATAATTTACTCATTATTTTTTCAGGTTCAACCACAACGACCACATAAGGTACCACCTCCAGCACAACAACCAGTACCACCGCCAGTACCACCACCAGTACCACCGCCAGCACCGCCCCAGGCCCGAACTGTCTCTGCGACCTTCACAACATGGTAACACCTCTTGTCCCAAGGACGAGGTGCACGAGTATCGTATCAGAGAGGCCGAGGCTGCGGCCAGAACAGCGGAGATAGAGGGAGAGACGGCCAAGGTGAAGCTAGTGGCTGCTAAGTCCAGCGCCAGAGCATCTCGTTCATCTAAAATTAAATGTAATTTTGTTTTTATTGTACCTCGAATTTTCATACTCATTCATTAAGATTTAAACCTAGTGTATTGTAATTTTATTGTATAGAAAGCAAGCTAAGCCATTCTGCCATGGAGCTAACTAGCTCTTTTTAGCTTGCTTAATAAATATCTGTACTCTGCTAATATACGTATGTATATGTCATCTACCACGTTATGTGCTCTTGGTTTACCTGTGCTGTTTAAGGTGTGTTACATATATGTATGTGTATTTGTAAAGTTTGGAATTTGCTGAATAAGAAGAAGTGAACGTTTGCAACAGAGGCAAACAAACGAAAGAACAGCAGTCCCTTGAAAATGTCATCCACAGTGATGACGCTACGTCGGGAAGTAAGGAATAATGTTAATTATTCACCACCACGACGCGACGAAACATCCCGTCAATGTTAAAATTACTCTTCAATTATATCGGGTCGCGAAAGTATAACTTGTGAACTAATAATAAAAATAATAATAATAATAATAATAAAAAAAAAAAAAAAAAAATAATAATAATAATAATAATAATAATAATAATAATAATAATAATAATAGTAATAATAATAATAATAATACTAATTGAAAAAAATTGACAAGTATAGTGAACTTGCAATTGAGATCAAGAAGATGTGGAAACAGAAAAAGGTAAATACAATCCCATTCATTATATCAGCCAACGGCATCATACCGAAGAAGCTACATGAAAGCATTAAACAACTAGATCTCAACCCAATTTATCATCGAGACTCAAAAGGCAGTAATACTCAACACGTGTAGAATAGTTTCGTAAAATTTTTAAACTAAAAATGATACTTCGAGATTTCGAGACAGCTTCCATCCTGACATGGTTTTCCCTGGTTTCCCATAGTCCGAAGAGCC
Organism: Sweltsa coloradensis; assembly: GCA_024449915.1. Taxonomy (NCBI): domain Eukaryota; kingdom Metazoa; phylum Arthropoda; class Insecta; order Plecoptera; family Chloroperlidae; genus Sweltsa; species Sweltsa coloradensis. The sequence goes on from JAMZAV010002903.1 coordinate 67,161, forward strand.
AAATGCTAGGATGGCGACGAGAAATCGGCCACGACCGTACAAAAGCAGAAGAAAACATCATCTACAACAATATTAAATTTATAAATGACT